>WBMY01015945.1:149514-167177 GCA_013397315.1 Donacobius atricapilla
TTCCTTCTGGCACAGGGGACAGCCAGGGCACTGCCAGGCCAGGGCACAGGAGCTGTGTCTAACTGCGGCACACGGGGACAGCCAGGGCACTGCCAGGCTGGGGCACAGGAGCTGTGTCTGACTCTGGCACAGGGGACAGTCAGGGCACTGACAGGCCGGGGCACAGGAGCTGTGTNGTGTCTGACTGCGGCACACTGGGACAGCCAGGGCACTGCCAGGCCGGGGCACAGGAGCCGTGTTGGGCTCTGGCACGCAGGGACAGCCAGGGCACTGCCAGGCTGGGGCACAGCAGCTGTGTCTGGCTCTGGCACAGGGGACAGCCAGGGCACTGCCAGGCCGGGGCACAGGGACGGGCACAGGGACGTCCCAGCCCCAGCAGAGCTTTCCTGGCACTAACGCACCGCACCGAGCGCAGGGCCGCGTTATCCCGACTGCTCTGCCTCCGGCCCCGCAGCCCATCCCAAATCCCGGCTGCTGCTGCCCTCCCTGTGCTCCTTCCTGCGAGGGGCAGCAGGAAGGACAAGCCGCAGCAAGCCGGCTCTCCCCGAGACAGCTCTGCACCCAGGCACCCTCCAAAGCTCTTTACAGCTGCTGAAGGAACACGCTCACACCCTGAGGAACGTGACTATCATGTTACTTGGCTTTTTTTTTTAAAAAAAAAAAGAAGCGTGTGCTTCAAAATTCCAGGGGAAGTGAAGAGAACTCACAGAAAGAACAGGACACACCTCTCCAGACTGCACCAGCTTTTCCTAACATGCCTATGTTGGTTTAAACTCTTCAGGGCTGGTGTTGTTTGGTTATTTTTTAGTGTTTCCTGCTCTGACAGCATCGCTTTGTATTCCAGAGGTGGCTTAAGAAGCTGGAGCACAGCCATGCACACCTGGCAGCTTTATTCCAGAGGAATGATAAAGCTGATGATTCTGGAAGAGTCACTGCATCCAAAATACCACAGCAGATTTAGCAGCAGCAATTTTCCGAGCAGATTAAAATCAGAAAGTGTCACAGACTGTTTTAAACATGAATTAAAAAAAAAAAAAAAAAAAAAAAAAAGGCAACCCATGGCTGGAGTGAAGACATGCACACTTGGAAATTAGAAACACAGCCAGATTCAGCCCAAATCCAAGGGGCTGAAGATGCTGATAGGACCCAGAAGTGAATACTTATTGTCCTCTAGATTCTGAGGTCTGAACGCAAATCTCTCCAGAGCCTGGAAGTGGAGGAGGTGATGAGTGTCACAGTCCAAGACTGACACGGCTGGGAAAGCCGAGGGAGCAAACAGGCCCCACACGGTGCAGGGACAACCCCACAAGTGTGGGGACATTCCCATCCCAAACTTGTTGTGTGTGGGTCATTTATGGCAGCCAAGAAGCCCAGGAGAGCAGGGCCACTCCCCTCCTCTGGGACAGACACCGGGGAAATTCCCATCCTCACACTTATTTAAATTATTCACAGGCCCGTTTTTCCATTTCTGCCCAAAGGAGCCGACAGAGAACACCTACAAAAAAGGCAGGAAGATGAATTTCTTACTCCAGCCTCCACGGGGAGAACACGGCACCGAATTCCCCGAAAGCACAAACCCCTCTGGGAGCTCCTCACTGCCAGCAGCACCCAGAGGTGCCAGGGTGAACATTTTCCATTTTCCAGCCACGAGCACGCTGCAAGCTGAGAACTGAAGCAGGATGGAAGGGCAGGCCCTGCTGCAGAGCCAACCATGCAGATCAGGGGAGGGGGAAAAGCCTGGGATTCACAGACAGGAAAAGCAGGAGCTGCCCAGGGGCGAGGCTGCAGCTTTGGCTTACCATACGTCTCGGATCTACTCTCCTCAGAACTAGACTTTGTCTTCTTGGAGGAGCTATCTGCACGAGAGCAGGAGAAAAGGAGAGAGAGATATAGAAAATATGGAGACCAAACATGAGGAAAAAAAAACAAAACAAACTTCATGGAAAAAAAAAACAAAACACAGACTCGGATTTATCGGGTTAAATCGTGCAAAACACAAATAAGATGTGAACAAAACACAGGTGGAACACTTGGAATAAGGGGTGAATAATACACAGACACAGGTAACAGCACACAGAATCTGTTACAGGAGCTGGGACACAACCAAAGGAGTTCTCTGCAGTAAATACAGATAAAAACCAGGCCAAGCACGGAGACTCTGGCAAGGTTTCTCCCCAGAGTCAATCATCAGCACAGGCACAGCAGTGCAGCATCCTGAATTCACCCCTCAAAAAGAAAAGGGGTTTCTGCAGGCTGCAGGGCCGAGTTCCCCTGTCAAAGCACCACCACGGGGCCAGCTAACAGCTCTCAACATTGCAGTGACTTCCTGCAAATTAAGGTCACAGGATTCCTGAAGTTTGTTTCTGGAGGAATTAAATGAGTTCACAGCCCTAGACCTCCCCCAACCTGAAATCATTCCACATCACCTATCCCAAAGGACAAAGGAAAAGAAGATGAGCACTAAACCATTATTTTTCCCCCTTTCAGGATGTTTTAAACTGGAATTTAAAGCCCATTTTCATTTCTTTTGTGTGCACTAGAAGGGTTCACGCAGCCAGTGGCAGAAACCATTACCAGGGTGGTTTATGAACGTCAGCCTTGGGCACGAAGAACCCCACATGCCCCAAGTTGTGCCCCCCTTCCCTTCGGCTCCCCAAGCCCCAGGGAAAAGCCTGAATGCAGACAGGAGAAATGCACCTTGCACGGGGCCAGCAGGCTCAGACAGGAGCCAGGCAGGCATTTCACGAGCAGACACTGGGTGAGTGTTTCCGAGAGAACAAGAATCCTGTGTGCGTCCTGGTTTCCCCAGTTTAACTAAAATAAAAGTGGGCTAAATGGAAGCAGGAGAGCAAATCCTTGAAAATGAGGTGTTTAGCTTCAAACACGTCACCTTGGGAAGCACAGATTCACTTTGCAAGGGGCAAAGAGGGATCAAAATCTACCCAAGAGCAAAACAAACCCCCCAAAATTAAAACCCCAGCGGGGAAACCCAGCCCTGGCTGAGCCAAGCACATCTCCAATTTCAGACTTCACTGAAGAGCTCCTCAGAGCTAATTACAGCCTCTGCCTCCTGACTTTGCTGCAAGTGGAAGTTGTTATAATTATTGACTGGTACACTAATCCGGGTTGGTTCTGAGGCTGTTTAAAATCAAGCCCCCATTCATTTCAGTGCCCACATGGCCTCTGCAGAACAACACAGCTCTGAAAACCACAGGAAAATCATTTTTATTCTGCTGCCCAGGGTTTTTGTTTCGGATTCTTCCTTGAATGTTAGGACTTTACCTGTGGGATCGAAGTCGTGGGTGCTGCTGCAGCGTTCAACCTTCTGCTTCTTGTCTGCTGGAGACTCTCTGCTCAGAATGCTGCCGTGTCTGGGGCACAGAAAAGCAAAAAATCCTCACACCAGAGCCCACAGGAGCTGCCTGGGCGCTCACACAAACCTCACCCAGCTCTGCCTGCTCCCCAGAAATTCAGATTAAAGCGCAGGCATCGAGTTCGCTTAAAAAATTTATTCCCAAGGCTGAATTCAAAGGGGAAAATGATCTCCCTTGCAATCTCTGGGAGTGGATCCAAGGTTCCAGGAACAGCCTTGGTAACCTCCAGAATTGGTAACAGCAAGTGCTTTCTCTTTATCACTCAGCATCAGCTCGTATTTTATCTTAAAAGCCAAATAAACCTAATGGGACCCCCCCCCCCCTCCTGAAATCTGAACTCTCCCAGCAAACTTTAAATATCTCAGCATGCCAAAATGAAAGATTGAGAGTATCCCCAGAAGGGAAGCACCTGTACATCCTGTGCCGAGTGTCCCCGTCCTTCCCTGAGCATCTCAAATCTCAGGTAAGGTGAGCCCCCAGCCATGTCACAGAATGCAAATGGTCACCCCACGCCAAGGCCACCACCAATAAATCTATTTTGGGCACCTTATCCCCATCTGGATATTGATTTCCTCATCTGTAATCGGTATTACAAGCTGTGTTTATATATATATATATAAAACTTTTAAAAGCATTCCCCCTGCAGAAAAGGTGCAGCACAACTAACAATGCAGATAAAAAAAAAAAAACAAATTTCAGGAACTCACCTCGAAGGTTTTTTGAGAGGAAACCTGGAAAAAAAAAAGAAGTTTAATGAACTTTTATTTTTCAGTATTAAGTTTGATATCAACATTACTGCTTAAACACAAACAGTTATTTTACACTTCTGTGGTGCCTTCACAGAAAACAATCTCTTATTTTCATGGAACTCCATGAACTCACCATCTTTGAGACAAGTGCAACGAAGCTGAAATTAAATTACCTATTCCAAGTGGCGTTACACATACAGATAACAAAAGCAACAAATCCAAAGCTGAAGGGAGAAAAAAAGTATATTTGTATTTTTAACTGAGGAAAACGTGGGATTGATGAATCCAGGCGTTTTTTTCCCTTGAATTCCTGACAGAACAAGGTGGGCGCCGTCCAGCTCGAGGCACAAAAACTTCCGCTCTCATAAAACACAACTATTTCCTCCTCAGACTTACAAGTTCAGCTCCATTCCTACTCGATTTATGTTTTAGATCCCCCAGCTGGAAGGCAAAACATACACTCGCTGTGTAAGGCAAGAGCAGGTAACTTAAATCACTTTTTGCTCTAAATGAAGACTCTGCAGGTGGTTTAGAGCTGATAATTTCCCCCTATATGTATATATATATATATATAAAATAGATAGTCTTAATGCATTTATATACATTTTTTATATTTATATATTATAAAAATTTTATATTTATATACATTTTTCAAGAAGCGCTGGGGTGAGGGACTAGAGGGAAGAAATTCAAGCCCGCACAATTCGAACACCACAGAGGTTACCAGGGCAACAAATCTTATTTTTAAATTTTATTTCATGCTTTCAGTTTAAACAGCCCAGTCTGGTAAGGACCAGAATTCCCATGGTTAAGTCTGGGTTAGAAAAGGACAACAGGAGAGGGACAAGGAGCAGCTGCAAGTCAGGCAAAAGGAGGTTGGAACCTTCTCCCAGAGGAGTGTAAGGAGGAGAGGAACGGCCCCAGGCTGTGCCAGGGGAGGCTCAGTTGGACACCAGCAGGAATTTCCCTGCGGAAAAGGCTCTCGGACACTTTGGAGGGGCTGCCCAGGAGGGTTGGGGACCCCATCCCTGGAGGACGCAGCACCTCTGGGATCCTGAGCTCAGAGCTGGTCCAACACCCAGAACCAAATCCCGGAGTTTTCCAGACCATCGCAGCCGAGATTCCTGACCGGCAGCGCGGCACTGCCCCGAACGCTCCTCTCCTCACCTCCTCCTCTCTCCTCTCCCCCAGAACTGCACCTGGAGGGGCCCAGGCAGGACAAGCGCAGTCCCAAAGCCCCAGCGAGTCGCTCCCCACTGCCTGGAAAGCCCAGGCGGGTGCACAGAGGCAGCCTCAGCCCTCTCCCGGAGCAGGACGCGCTCCGGATACACCCAGAACCCGCCAGCTCCCACACACCAACCCCTGCACAAACACACACTAATATGGAGCTCCACAACAGGCAGCTGATGACACGCTGGGCAAGGGAAATCCAAATGGTGTCCGCCCCTTCCTGAAAATAATTACCCAGGGCAAGGCACTTGCCACCTTCCAGATAACAGCATCGAATTCAGCTTCCAAATTAAGGGGGTAGATAGGGCCTGTGATTGCAGGAACAACAAAAAAATTAATTAACTGAAGGCCAGAGGTGGTAGTCCTCCTTCCTCCTGCCCCTCAAAGCTCTATTTTAATCTTAAAAGGCTGGGAAATCCGCTCTGATTCAAAGAGGAAATGTCCTCTCCTTGTTCTGCTCTACCTGCAAAGCCGCATCTCTTTAGCATCCCGTCCTCCCATTTACGAATTTCGGGCAGTGGAGGAGGATTCGGTGCAAGGCAGCCGGCTTGAATCCCAAAGGAAAGCAAACAAAAGTCATCTCGGGCCAACCTAACCCTGCCTGAACCCTGAGCAGCCAACAGATGCAGCAGCAATCAAGTTTTTCACTGAAAAGCAGAAAGGAGGAAACAAAAAAAAGGAATCCAGGGAAAGACAGGAAAAGATGCTTAGGATGAATTCTATCCCATTTTTTTACCTGATGCATTTGAACTTCTGAGCTGCACAAAAAACCCTACCACCACTGGTACGTATTTTAACGAAGCATTTTAGTGACCAACTTCATCCCGCAGAGGTTCTGATCAGCACCCAGAACTGCAGGCTCGGCTCCCGCAGCAACAGGCGGAGTTTGTGGACAGCACCAAGTGAGCTCAGTGTCGCACCTTTCGGGCTGCTTCAGAGCTCTTTATTATCTCTGACACACAAAGGTCCGATTTTCCAAGTCCAGAAGTTGTGTCAAACCTTTCTGCTTATCTAGGCTGGTGATTAATGATTTAGGAAGGAACTATAAAGTTTCTGTAAATAAAGCAGCACTGAAAACACTGAATTTTTTTCTGTGCTTTGACGTTACCGGTGAATATAAAATTCCTGTGGGGTGGGAGCCAAAAAATCCCCTGTTCCTAATGCAGAGCTGGGTGGTACAAGGGGTCAGTCCCTGGGTGCTGCACAACCACCACTGCACATCCTCTCCTGCCTTGCCTTTGCTCCACAGGTATTCCCTGAAAATCAGCGGGGCAGGAAAGGGATGGGCTTTGTCCAACCAGGCTGAAGGTGAAGCTCTCCAGCCCCCCAAAAAACCTCCCCTCCTGGATCTGAAATCATTCCTGGGCATTGAGTCATGAAATGACAGAGATTTTAGGTGGAAGAGTCAGCTGAGCTGAGCCAACACTGATCCTTGCTGGGAGCATTCAGCACCACTTTCCTCCCTTTTCCCATTTCCCTGCCTGAATACCACCTGGAAGACACTCCTCATTCCCCAAACACTGTGTCACCACAGCAGAAAGCGGAGTAAAAACGGATAAAATCCAATCAAAGGTCACAGAGGAGCTCCCATGAGTTTATCACTGAGTCTTTCAGCGCAACTGATCTTCACTTGGAAATAATATTAAATATGAAAGCAGCCTTAAAAATCCCCTCACCGTGTTACAGCACCCAGTACAACGTAATTCCAATTAAAATACATTTCACCTCCGAGTGTAAACAGCAGCAAGAAGGCAGAGCAGGGTGTGGCGAACAGCTGGAGCCTTAATTCCAAGTGGAGCTGGCAAGTTTAGGCTCCACGATAAAAACCCTGCAGACATTTTGTCTGATAACTGATGAACATCAGCACATTTCCAAACGAGTCGTTCCACTCTCCCAAATACCAGCACCAATTAAAAGCCAAGTCAGATTTTGTTTTTCAAATGCTGGGTCCGAATAATTCGAGCCGTTTAAAGGCATCAGATGACTAAAAGTGTGTCCTCTTAGTCATGCTGCATTAGGAAAATCTATTTAAGTGAGGAAAATACACCTAGAAGCAGTAACACCGCGGATTAAACATTGCATTTCGGGTTCGCTCACACATAGGCACCACCAGTGCCTAACAACCACCTTGAAGCCAAGCAGAAAAAGGTAATTTGGAGACTTAATGTGTCAAAAAAACACGAGAGCAGGGAGGATTCCCAGCTTCCAGCAGTACAAAGCATTCCATTCTGGCCCAGGAGGTTGAAAATATAGCTGACCATAAATAGCACAGCATCCAGATAACCATGTTGGGGTTTTTTTTTTTTTCCCTCCCTTACTAAAATATTACCAGAATTCAAGTATCTGCTATCTCCAAAGCTGATCA
This sequence comes from Donacobius atricapilla, assembly GCA_013397315.1. Lineage (NCBI taxonomy): Eukaryota > Metazoa > Chordata > Aves > Passeriformes > Mimidae > Donacobius > Donacobius atricapilla. Next base: position 157,233 of record WBMY01015945.1, read on the forward strand.
AAGAGAAAAATATTTAGATTCAGACAAGGGCCCCAACCTTGGAAATATTTATTCATGTGCCTAACTTTAGTTCCAGGGCTGCTCACATGCCTGAAGTGAAGCTGGTGTGCGTTTGCACCGTGCAAGGAGAAATTACTCCAACTTGTGCCCGGATGAGTAAGAAATGTTGTGAAACTCGTGCAGAAGAGAACAGCCAAAAACTGCTTGCTTGACAGAACTAATCTTTAATTAGGAGATGAACAGTTGCAATAGAAGCTGCTTCAGTGCTTTATTAGGTTCATTTAAATAAGATGTTGCTCGTTGCAGAAAAACCCTCTGAATGAATTGTAGATTTCAAAGAAAAGCAGCCAACACAACAGATCCTGCCAAATTCAGGAGGAGCAACAGCCCAGGGTTGATCATTGGTCTTTTTGACACATTGAGGAGAAGAGGAAAACCTCAGAGTCCCCCCAATAAAAACCCCAAACTCTGGCTTTTTAACATCTCCTCCTTATTCAGGAGGTTTCCACCAAGTCATGAGTCAATGAGAAGCCTTTGGCTGCCGTCAGCTCCACGGATTTTGGTGGAAAGTGATTTTAACTCAGAATTCCAGAATGGTTTGGGTTGGAAGGACCTCAGAACTCGTCCTGCCATGGGCAGGGACACCTTCCACCATCCCAGGCTGCTCCAAACCCCGTCCAAGCTGCCCTTGGACACTCCCAGGGATGGCTGTTCAACGTTTTGGGAATGCTGAGCAGGATTGTTCTCTCCTCTTGTTCATACATCCCCAAACAGATCCTGGAAAAACCAGTCTGCTGCTGGGTGACAGGTAAAAATCACTGAAGAATTCCAGGATTATTCCTAGCGCATCCAGCTCCTTTCATACCCATTAAACCTCATTTTCAACACTCTGATTGGACCTCACCGACAGCACTCAAGAGAAATGATGCATTTTCTGCCTAAATCTAGGAGGTTTTAAGTGCCCTGAAAGCACAGTGAGCATTGACATAAATGCTGTTCTGCAAAGAACTCCCAGAATTTCATCTTGGAACAGACAGAATGAAAGAAAGACAAGGAAGGGGATCTGTTTTCCAGGGTTGTAGAGGCACGGATCCACCAGGGCAGGTTTTTAAAAGCCCTGACAAAGGTTTCGGGGGAGAGAGCTGACACGAAGCAGCACCGCCACGACCTTTCCGTGGAGCTGAAGGCAGATTTGTGCCCCAAGGAAAAGGGCACGGGGCAGCGGGAGAGCCAGAGGAGCTGAGCAGGGAACAGCTGACAGGCAGATCCAGGGAAAACACGGATGCAGCAAGCGGGCAGCTCTTGGCACGCAGGAGAAAACGCAGCCAGCACCAGCGGGAACCACAGCAGCCAGGCTGGGACAGCCCCGACCCAACGCATCCACTCCATTCACCTCAGCATCAACCCACGGGAAGAGCAGCTTTCTGCTGGATCATCTTTTCCACGGAGCAAAGCACAGAAACCACTGAGGTTTTTCCCTAAATAAAAAAAAAAACAACCCAAACCCTGTTGCATACCGACAGCAACGGATCGGGCACACGGAGCAGGGAAACAGGGATAAACGGGGAGGATTCCTGGGAGCTGTCCGAGCCTAGGGATGGATTTTAGGGACCTGCAAAGAGGCAGGAGGGAGGGAGGGAGGCACTGCAAGCTCCCTGTTATTCTGGGGGAGTCCGAGGCAGGCAGCACAGCTGACGCAGTGACTCATGGAGGAATCCTCCCTGGCATTATTATCCTCGCTGCTGACAGCTCCAGGGCCAGGAGCCGCTGCCTTCAGAGAGGGGAATTGAGTGTCCAACCCCCCTGAACATCCCCTGAGCAGCCTCAGTGCTGCATTTGCCTTCAAAACGCACCAGCAAATGCCTCCCACTCCATATTCTACAATTTTTCAGGCCACTGGCATCTCTAGCCATAACCAGAATACGCCATTCCATTTTCCTTTTAGGAGAGGAAATGCCGAGTGGCCAATACAGCCCATCAGCATAATTCCTGATGGATCAGGAGATGGATCAATGCAAGGGACTGGTGCTATGGCAACCAACATGCTGAGCAAAACACTTAAACTAGGTTAAGATGAATTTGATAAAAATCAAAGCCTGGAAGGCTGGCAAGTTCCATCTGTAAGATGGGGAGGGTCAGGGCTCCCAGAATGAGATATTTCTACAGGGAAAGAGTTCCACTGGTGCCTTGCCTCCACAGGATGCTTCCTCCTTCAGCTTCACGAAATTAAATATCCATATACAGATTTCTCTTTCATTCTTGTGGTTGGCTCTGGGTGAGGGCTTCACGAAGGGGGGCGAAGAGAAGGTGGCAGCATGAGAAGGGAGCAAGAAAAGGGGAAAAAAAAACCCAGCTTAAAATTATGAAAGAAAAACAGAATGCAAAGATAAATCTTCTCCATAAAGCAAACAGCGAGAATTTGGAGATTTGCCTCCACATATGGAATTTCCTGATGATACAGGAATGTATCCTCATCCTATGCCCTGTAAAAATGACAGGCAGGCTACTCTGAGTTTACTACAGCCAGCTGCAGCTCTTCCCTCAGCGTCCTTCCCTGTAAAACCCCGAGCTGGGAAGGCTTTCAGCCTCTCTGTGAACAGCAACATGCGGAAAAGGAAGAAGAAAAGCACCTCCAGAGAAGTTTCCTCCACACTTCACTCATTCCCTCCCAGCCCAAGCAAGTGCCTCAGCTTTTTTTCCATGACACAAGCACTTGGATTTTTCCAAGAGCTGATGTCAGGGCTTTTCACGGAGAAAGAGCCGCATTTAGTGGGCAGGCAAGGAAGGAGGGCTTCCCCAGCAGCCACTCTCAATGTGGCCTTTGTGCTGCTCCGCTGCTCAGGCCAGGACCCTGCAGGAACTTCGAGTCCCCGCAGAAACTCTCCAAAAGGGAGGGCACAGAGACATTTTCAGCAGCCAGCGCTGTTCTCCCACTCCTGACTGACTTCCAAGGCTCAGAGGCAGCAGCAGCTTTCCCTCTGCAGGCCCTGAAGTTGTCACACAAGGGCATTTATTGTTTAATGTCCCTACAATGGGCTGGAAGCAGCCAAACAAATGAAAACTGGGGAGGGGGCACTGCAGGGAACATAAATAAACCAGCTTGCTCATGTTTCCTTAATGCTGCCTTTAGATTCAGCCCAAAAGCAAGATTTGAGTAACAGGGGTAAGGTTTGGCCACTGAAGGTGGCTCAGAGCAAGCACAAACCCCGCTCAGAAATCGGTGGGGAACAGAGGTTGCCAAATCCCGGGCAATTTCCTACTGCTTTCCCAATGGGACGGGTTACAAATTACTGATTCTCTCCGGTTTCACCTCTGGGAGAGAACAAATTGACAGCTTCGAAAGGGAAAAAATTAAACAGCACAAACGCTGGAAGAGGCCAAGTGTTTTTCTAAAAAGACATCGCAAAAATTCACACAGAACAAGCGCACTGCAGAAAAGAAACATTCAGGGTTTGTTTCCTTCCAAGCTTTTACTGGATGATCCGTTTTGCACAAATGACCAGGTACAGGGGAAAGGTCAAGCTTGTGATTTCAGCAGAAGTTATAACTCGGTTTTCTCACTCTTTTATTTATTTTGAAGTAGGCCACAGACAAATATTCCCAGGCCTAGAGAGCCCAAGCGTCCCTGAAGCAAGAAAAAGCTGAAATACACAGTTTGGCCATACTAGAAGAGCCCCAAAATACCAAATCTTCTCCATATTTTCACATCATCTTTGCTTTTCACATCCTGAGCTTTTGCTATTTGGAAGAACGGAAGGAAAATAGGTAGAACACGTTTGTTGTGATTCATCCCTCCAGCTTTCACTTCTAAAAAATCCTTTTTAAACCCCTTTGCCCACAGCCTGAAAGAATCAAATCAAGCACCGGCGTTTCTTGCGCAGACAGGGCGTGGAGTCCAAATTAACCCGCCCTCCCTAAACTGCAGCTAATTACAGGGAAATGAAATGTTTGCTTTGCTTGCCAATAATTGCAACGCGGAGCTGGCTCGGTGGCAGCAGCCCCGCTCCTCCTCCACGGCGTCTGCAGCAGCTTTCCACTGAACTGCCCCGAAATATCAAAGGAATAAGACAATTTGATTTTCCTGAGCGGAGCAGAGAGACCCAGAGGTGTGGAGCGCATGGGATTTGCTTTCACCTGACACACACACACCCCCCCAGGGCTGGGATCACTTGTGCTGCCCCAGCGTGGGGAGCAGTTTTTGCATTTCATTAGGCACCAAGCCTAGTTCCTTATTAATGCCATACCCAGCTTGTGGTTGTTATGAACCAGCAACGAGCCCGGTGTGGAAACAGTCCTTAAAAACAGCAAAAGACAGCAATTAGAAAGGGAGGAGAGGAAAAAAAACCAAAAAAAACCAAAAAAAAACCAACAACCAACCCAACACAGAGCGCACGTAATGCAACTGGAAATGCAGCTTTCAAAACAGCGTAACGCCGCCTCCAATTAGGCAGCTTTAAGTTTTGCAAATATATGTACAAGGTTCAGAGGCACAGAGGAGTATTTGGCCCAGAGTTCACATTTCTGGGCAGTGAGTGCAGTTGCCTGGCACAGGAACACCACACCTCCACGGCCTGGAACTCCTGCGAGCGCACTCAGGAACCTGCAGCGAGGCATTTATTGCTCCTCCCGCGCGTCTTTCAGAAGATGTTTTAGAGAAACGGCGAGGCCGAGCTGTTGTTGTGCCCCTCAGTATCAACAGCTTGGCCTGGTTTGATGTGGCCGCTAAGGTGAGCAAAGGCTGGGAGAACTGGGGTGGTTCGGGAGAAGAAAAGGATTTGTGGGGACCTCGCCGTGGCCTTGCAGGAGCTGCAGGAAAGATGGGAGAGAGCCTCTTTACAAGGGCTGGGGTGACAGGGCAATGGGGAATGGCTTCAAACGGACAGAGAGCAGCGTTAGACTGGATATTAGGAAGGAATTGTTCCCTGCGAGGGTGCCCAGAGAATGTGGGGCGATCCCTGGAAGGGTCCAAGGCCAGGCTGGAGCAATCTGGCATCGTGGAAGGTGTCCCTGCCCATGAGACTGGATGATCTTCAGGGTCCCTTCCGACCCAAACCACCCTGGAATTCTGTGATTTCCCCTGCCACAGACGTCACTACGACCGGACAACATCAGCACAGCCGCACCTTCCCCCACGGATTCATTCACACATTGCAAAGGTATCATCATTTTGTCTGACCCACTGCACAACCCCGAAGTTTCATTAAGTTGCTGCTGTGACAAACGAGGCCGGCAGGCATCCTGTCTCAATTTAAATGTCCCTGCAGCCCTCCTCAGGTTGTTTTAAAGGCTCAGGTGCATTTACTGCTCTGGAAATGTAAGCCAAGGCTTGCCTGCTCATCAGAACCAGCAGTTTACAAGTTCCAAGCTAAGACACAACCCAAAAGCACTTCCAGCCCTGCCCTCCCTTCTCCCACTCAGTGATGAACCTTTGGCCAAATTACACCCATTCTGCATGGGATGTGCAGACAACATCCACCCCTCTGACCTCTGCAAAGCTTCTAAATATTTCCCAGCTGCCATAAACTAATTTACAGTTAATATGTCTAAAACCACCCAAAGGCAAAGTGCTCCCAGGGGCTTAATTTACACCAAGGGAAAAATTGGATCCACGATTTTACAAAGCAAAAGCTGCAGCACGGAGAGAACCAAGAAATTACCACAGCGTTGCTTAACCTGTACAGTGTATTTTTAGCTCTTCACAGCTAATTCTGCTGAAGTTTTCCTCCTGTAGATACAAACACCAAGGGCAACCAAACTATTGCAGCCCCAATTCCAAGTATGCAACTAAATGAGCATTTCACCTTGCTGGCTTCCACACCTCCCAGCAGGGTTTCTGTCCCAGCAATCACTCAGATTTCAGAAGCATCCATGGAAAGTTTCTCCACCATACATTGCAGTTTTCCAAAAAAAGAAAATGTGATGTCAGCTGAGCTATAAAGAGATTAGCAGGGCTGTGTACTGGAGTTGAAGCTATCTCAGTTGTTTAAATGGCCTAAGAAAAAGAAAGAGGCTTCTGGGATACACAAACCAATTATTTCTCCCCTGAAAAGCAGCTCGGGCCCATAAAACACCAGAGGAAAGATGCACATAGCACACATTGCATGAGGAGGGGAAAAAATGTACACAGGCATTTGTGGCATGCTTTGCTCCTTCCCATTTCATCTCCCCTCCATCTAAACCACAGCACAAATCCAGAAAGAGTAACGGGGAGGACTGGAGCAGAACCCAGGATCAGGATTTCGCAGCAACATCAAGCCCTGTTTCTCTGACTGTAAAATGGAAGATAAAAATCCAGGAGTGAAGCTCCTTGTAAAATGGCTCAAGATCCTGAGAACAGCCTGTGAGTCAAACCCAGAGCTATTAATAGGCCTCTGGATGTGTTTGTATTAGTATTTGCCTCTTGGGTCTCGTAAAATAAATAAAAATACAAGCAAAAGGGGAAAGAAAGAAAAAAAAAAAAAAAAAAAAAGGCAACAAATGTTTACTCAGGAAAGCTCCCAGCTGCTAAAAGGTGACTGCAGCAAATTCCCCCAGATATGTGGAAGGGGTATGGAGATAACCAAGGCAGCAGGAACAGCAATGCCAGATTGGAGTTGTTTCCCCACCGGGTTCAGTGACACCTTCAGCTCTTGGTGCCTCCCCCTCGTCAGGCAGGATATGAGAACTGCCAGCCCTCACTGGCTCTATTTGTATTTATATAAAAAAAAAAAAACCCAAACAACAAATCCCCGCAGCATCTCACAGCCTTTCTACATCACAACCTCATATATTAGCACAAAACACTGCATTTTCTCTCAGTGCTGATGGCTGTCACTGTACCAGCGCTGCCTCCAATCCGTCCACACCATCATTGTGATCGATACAATTTAAATTTTAGAACACTTTACAATAAAATAAAAGAATAAAACCAAACAGCTCCGTGAAAAATATATTCAGAGAAATAAACCCCATCCAAAGCACTCCGAGATGGTTGCTTGAGTACCAACAGCTAATTTAATATCAACACGCATAAAATATCAGCTTATCAAAAATCACATTCCCTGTGGCTGGTGAGGAAGGTCTGGTACGGAATTCCTGGGAAATGGAAAGAAGGGAGTGCTGCCAGCACCTACATCTAAAGCATCTTTCCAGGCTGTCAAAACCTTTGTTCTTGAGCTCAGACACCAAGCCACAGATTTTCACAGCAAACACATTAAACTGGCCATTTTCACAAGGGAAACACAAAGGAGTAACTCAGGTTCACACAGCAGCTATTAAAAGAGGAAAGGAATAATAATAATAATAAAAAAAGGAGACAAACCTCCCCTCCCACCCTTTTTCTCCAGCAGATATGAAAGGAAAAATCCTTCCTCTCTGCTCTGCGTGCAAGGTAATCCTGCTCAGGGAAGAGGAACAAAGGCTCTGCGTTACCTGTTCCGCACGCCAAAGTCAGCTGGGCAGGGCCACCCCAAAGGGCCATTCCCAGGGGGAGCGCTCCCATCCCAAATCCTCCCCAGGGAGCCGCAGCTGCTCTCTCCGGAAGCTCCCCGGTGCTCTCAGGCTTCTCCTCGGGTATCCTTGCGAGCCGGATTGTTCACTGACCACTCCGGGGAGGGAGGAAACTCCACCTCTTCTCTCCCACCTCCTCCCCAGCAGCATCAGCCAGGGCTGCTCATGGGCACGGCCAGAGAGCATCCATGGCCAGCCCACGGCAGCGGGGAGGCAGGTGGGACACAGCCAGAGCTGGGATTTGAAAATCCGGCATTTCCAGCTGTCCTGGAGGTGGCGAGGGGGGGCAGAAAAATGCGCGTTTATGTATTTATGTATATACGTGGCGGATGGGTCCGTTCGTTCTGTGCGCATCTAGATGCGCGCATATAAAGAGATATAAAAATACAGATTTGTGGGCATTCCCGCCACGAAATCCCAACACCCATCCAAGCATCACGAGGCACAGGGAACACAAAGGCTTGGCAGAGGGCACCGAGATTTTTCCCCTCAATCCCCTTGCAGCCTTTCCCAAGGGTCAGGCCGTGCCACGCCGGATTTTGGGGCGCCGGGCATGGCACCCCCCGAGAGGCAGAGCCCAGGAAAACACAACCCCTGGATGCCGGCAGGGAATTGGGGAGAAGGGAGCACTGCCCCTCTCTGCCAGGCACTGAGCTCAAACCAGGGGGGCTGCGAGGTTTTCCAGCTGCCCGAGCGGCCGAGCCCCGGGGAAGGATTGCAGGGTGAAGGGGCTGTTTTCTTTTTCTGCCCCAATAACCTAATGAAGTTTGGGAGCAGCGCTGGCGGGATAGAAATTTCTTCACGCTACACTGTCTGTTTGTGTTTAATTAATGTAAATCTTCCCAAGGCTCCGAGCACGCCCCGGGCTCCGGCTCTCCATTAACAAGAGGCCAAACTGCCACGTACAGACAGAGCAGGGAAAAACCAAGATCTCTATTTTGGTCCTCGCCATAAACCCCAGAGAACTCCACCAAACTCATTTCTGGTGATTTGACTTGAATTACCCTACTCCTCATTAAATCCCGCTTTTTTTTTTTTTTTTTCCCCCCAAATCACGAGGCCTATTAAAAAACGGAGCTGCAGCAAACCACTTGAACATATTAATAAGAGTTATTTTCTTTTTTGCATCTCCTCCGTTCTCATGACCAAACGTTTCAGCCCGTCCAACAGATGCTGGTACCAAACATCATCTCCAAGCCACAAGCGCAGCAAGGCTGCAATTACCCAGAAGACAGGAAGCCAAAGAAATCAACTCCTACCCCTCCATCTCCCTGCTCCGTGCAATCATTCCCCAGGCAGAACTTGTATTTTCCATGCTTCTCCCTTTCCCAGTGGCATGCATGATCATTTTCGAAATAGCAGAGGGCTCTGTCTCATTGGCTCCTATTCCGAAACGTTCGCCCAGCTCCTCAATTTTCTAGGAATTTGACAAATCAGAAGATGTCAGCTCTCCAGAAGAAAAGGGGTAACCAGAGGGGAGGAGAAAGCCAGGCCAGGATCAGCTCAGGTCCCTTCCTGTCAATCTTTGGGAAGCACAAAGGGGAAAAAATGATCAATATTGGGGTTTTTAACCGAAGTGGAATCGCAGAGGGGCTGCAAATCCCAGAGCAGGGCTGCAGAGCCAGTTTACTCATGCCTGAGTGAGAATCACATGCACCAAGCAGCCTCTGCTGAGGGTGTCAAAACAGATATTTTTAAACTTGGGTTACAGTCTAAAATCAAGCATTTCCACATTTTTCTCCCTAATGCTCTTCATCGTCAATTGAAACACAGATGGGACAATCTGACAGACCAAGAAACCTTCATTTCCTAAATGACATTTTGCTTGGAACATTGATATTTCCCATTTCCTTCACCGCACAGAGCAAACTCCCATTTCCCAGCTGCCTGCCTCTGTTTACCCTTACCACCAATTTAAGGTTGCAGGTTGCTTGACAATCATAAAAATACATAGAACATTATCGATTATTATACATTATTTCATATATTTGTGTATTTTATGTATTTATGTCTTTTATATATTTATTTGTGTCACATATCTATCTATATATATAGATAGATATATATATATAAATAGTCTTGCAAAAAAACCCCCTCAAATTCATCCATTTCAAGTTCTCATGCAAAATATTTAACTTGAAGTCATTAAAGTCAGTGAGGAGGAACCAGGAATACAAAAGGAATATGCTTCAAGGCTTTTAACTCAGAGGGACATTCTCAATTCCCTAAAACGTAACAATTCTGTTACTGGCACCAGCGCTTGGGAAAAGAAATGCATTTGTACCATAAAACTGGCTTAAAAGGGTCAGAAATGGATATTGCAGCTTCTCTTTGTTATAAAGTCGTCAAACAGACTTTGAAGAATCCAAATGAAAATTCAGCCTATCAGGAAAAACATTTAGCGTAAAAAAAAAAAGTTTAGGGCACAGCCATGTAAGACTTAACTGTTGTCTGCAA
>WBMY01015945.1:187321-199044 GCA_013397315.1 Donacobius atricapilla
GATGCCCGGCTCTGCCGTGCCACCAGCGCTCAGAGCAGGGAGCGCCCGCGCCTCCCTCTCCATGGAAAATATGACACCGGCGAAACTTGGAGCAGAAAGAAAATAAACAGAGAGGGAATTCAAAGCGCAGAAGTGCCAGGAGCTGTGCAGCCCGGAGCCTCCGGCGGTCCCCGATGTGCTGTTTGCTCCCAGGCCTTTCCCGCTCTGCTCCCCGCATTTCCCACGCACGTTTCATCAGGAATTTTTCTCACAGGTTAAGGTCAACATAAATCCAAGGACTGATCCCTCCCCGCGCGTACATTCCGGAAACCCTGCGGCCAAGGGCCTGTTCCTGCTGCCCTTAAAAGCCTCCAGCAGGAGAAGCTGAGCACGCAGGGTATTCGGGCATTGCAGCTTCAGCAGGGCTGGGTTTCCCTGTCCTCAGCCGCAGCCTGAACGCAAACACGTCCTTGCTGTAACTCCCTGCCCTCCATGCCACGTACAACACACTGAGAGAGAAATGCCAATTTCGAGCCTACACACAATCCCGGAATGGTTTGGGCTGGGAGGGACCTTAAGGATGGTTTTGTTCCAAGCCCCTGCCATGGGCAGGGACACCTTCCACAGCTTGGCTTGGACACTTCCAGGGATCCAGGGGCAGCCACAGCTTCTCTGGGCAGGCTCACCATCCTCACCAGGAATTATTTCTTCCTAAAATCCCATCTCAACCTTCTCTCTGTCAGTGTGAAGCCATTCCCCCTTGTCCTGGCACTACAAGCCACTTGCTCTCAAACACCTGGAAATAACATCTCTGCCTGAGAACTTCAGGAAACTTCCATGCTAACTCCTGCAGAAATTAAAGCTCGTGAGCAGCGCAGATGTGGAATGAAAAGCAGGATGTCTCCACTGCCAGTAATTCCTGCCCCCTCGGCACAAAGGAACTTGTGGAACATCAGGCTCCCCCAGCAAATGCCAGCAGACTAAAATAACCTTATTAGCTAATCCCAATCATCTAGGACACCACGCTTCTTCCCTTTAATTAATCTTGCCGGGATATACTTCAAAGCCGGGACAGTGGACTTGGGAAGAGGCTGGAAAACAGGCTCTGGAAAAAGTGGGGAGCAGATCCCTGGCTGGGCACACAGGACCATACCTTGCCTGAAGCTCGCAGGCCACTGCCGCTCTGCACCACGGAGCCTTTTCCTGCCCGGAGCGAGGCGAGCGTGGATCAGGAAGCCAGCAGACTGTCTGAGAGCCTGAAGAATTTGTTGTTTTGATGGAGTTCAGAGCAAAGAGGGGAAGCGTGGGATGAAATCATTTTCTACATGATACTTCGCATATATACGCAGGACATTTATGCTTCCTTTTTTGGTTTCCTTTCGGGGAAAATAGAGGCTTGGGAAAGGAAAAAAAAAAAAAAAAGTGTGGGAGTGCAAGACAAGCAGCCACGTCTGCCTCTCCTTCTGCAGCTGTGTGCAATACAGCCATCAGTGGTGATGAAGTGGCTGACTGCCTCCATATATCTGTATTTATTTATTATCTATCTCCTTATTGCATCTTCTCCGCAATAAATCCCTCCCTGCTTTTAGCTTTGGGAACATGGAGTACTGTGCCGGCAGAGGGGAAAGCTCCTGGGAGATCTGATTCATGGCAGGCCCGGCATTTGCATATTGGGCCTCGATGCTTTTTTATTACTTTAATTATATTTTATTGTTCATGACAACATAACGAGAACAATTAGCTGGAGGAGATCCTAAGACATGGGTCCTGAAATCGTAACTGCTTCTCTTTTCTGCAAATGATTTTTTTTCTGTGGTGGGAGCTGGCTGCATACTTAGATTAAGATAGGTGCCTATTGGTGATAATTCTGTTTTACAGCCCGAAATATGGGGTGGATAAATCAATAAGCAATTACACTGTGCCCATTAAAATAGATTTTATTTTTTTTTCTTTTGGTAGCTCTGAAGTAGTCACTTGGCCTGAATTTACACACAGAACCAGCCCGTGGCAGGAGAGTTTGAGCAAGATGGTCTTTGAGGTCCCTTCCAATAAAAAACCATTTTGTGATCCTCTAATTAACCTCTTCAATCTGTTTTTTTTAGTCCAGAGCAGAGCTAAGCAGGACCCTGAAGTGGAGGAGTTTAATTCCTATGGAGTCAAACTTGTTTTGCCTTAAAATAAAGGTCAGACCCTTGGAGGTGCTTCACAGGGGCTCCTGTAAAAGCAAATTTATAGGGAAAGTGTTGAGAGAGGATACTTCGGCCAAATCCTCTTTTCCCAGCCTCGCACCGAGGAGCTGTTGCCATCTGCTGGGAAAGCCTCGAATGGCTCCTCTAACCTGAGCTCCCGGGCTGCTAAAAGGTGAGGAATTTGGAAAAAATAACATTTCCAAGCGCTCTGGGATCGTGGAGCTCTGCAATGCTCCAGAGGGGCTTTGCACCGCTGTGAGCTCAGCATAAACAGAGATAAAAATCAGCAAAAAGTGAGGCTTTGAGATTTTCACCGTGGATAAACAGTGTCTGGAAGCATTTTTCATTCAGAAAAAAAATCAGTTTGTGTTTCAGATGGGATAATCAGCTGAGTTTCACCGAGTTCCACCTCAAAAATCATAAAGAGTCTTTTGCTCTTGACGAGTCATCGATTTGCAGCCAGTGAGAGAACGCTCAGGTTCTCTCACTTGAATTTTGAACAGTTACTTACACTCACCACAAATTGCTCAGCCAGCTCCTGGCTTTCTGCTGCTTTTGGAAGCCAACTGCCAAACTTTTACACCTTGGAGGAGAAAAGCACAGGGGAAACGACTCCCGAGTCCACTTCCCAAACGTGAAATTTGGAAACGTGGAATAGAAAATTTTAACTCTTAAAGAACAGAGGACCTAATCCCCGAAAACACAAATAAATTTGTGCTCTGCTCCACATTTCTGTGCAATTCCCGACCTTTTTCTACCTCCCACCTTAAAATGGGCACCGGATTTGCTCCCTGCAGCTTGTGCTGCACTCTGGAAATGCTGGAAATGCACCCGGGGTTGATCTTGGGACACAATGCTCTGCTGATTTTGAGGCACAGAGATGCTAATCTAGCAGAGCTTCTACAGTGACAGCTTATTACAGTTCCTAAACCTGGATAATCCACGGGGCAGTCAGCGTTTTTATAGCGCTGAGCTTTCGTTCCGTATCAGCATAATGAAAGCAGCAACCTCCGCAAGGACAGATGGAACTGCTGGACACTGTGCCCTGCGTTTCCTTCTCTTCTGGGGATTAAAAAGAAAGAGGTAGAATCTAAAGAAATGGAGAATATAATTTCTCGTCACATTTGAGGATTGTGGCACTGCTCAGATCTCGACCTTCTGACACAAGACAGTTCAAACAGCACAACACAAGCGCTGCTGAAAACCTTAGGTTTTGTAACGTTTGAGAAGCTGCAGAAGCTGAAACTTTCTTCTTCCCATACAAAATTATCTACCTGCAAGCCTTTATTACTTTACAGGAGCTTTCCCATGTACCTTGATCTGTTATATTCCTTCTTTTAGTAATTAAGGATCTTTTACACTGTCAACTTAGCAGCTGCCAAACTGCCCTTGAGAATTGAGGCAAACAGGGCACTGATTTCTTTGGACGTGGCAGACCCCATGGTATTAATGTAACAGCAGATTTCAGAGACTTAAAATGCTGCTTTTACATCAGTGCCTGGGCTACTGCTGCAAGGGAATAAAGCCGTGAATATCAAAAATTGCAGGTTTTTTCACGTACAAATAAGGAGTTCAGCTACAGAGAGAGGGCAGAGGACTGAAAGAGGAGGTTAATTTTACAAAGCTCAGCTGCAGGGCCAGCAGGAGAAGCAAAAGGCAGGCAGCAGTGTTGCCTGTAAAGAAATAATAGAAGATAAAAAATGAAATTAATTGGGTGTAGAGGGGCAGATTTTACTTTTCACAGACAGAACACATCTGACCACTGACAATGCCAGGTTTTGTCACTTCTGAAGACACGAGACCTTGTGAGACACTTGCAGCTCTAAAGCAAAGCTTCGGAACTCTGCTGTACTTTCTTCTCTGCTTCTGGAACTACCTCAGAGGTTCAACCAAGTCCCAGCACAAATTCTTGCAGGCTCTGAGACGCCTCCAGCGCCCGGCTGGGCTCTGTAAACACACCACCACCTCCAGAGGGCTCCGTGCTGCTCTGCCCCTGCTCCCCGGCGCTGGAGGATTTTAAGCTGGACTTAGGGGTTACGTGCAAACAACTAAATTGGCTTAACTATTTATAGAAGCCAAGACTTTGAGCGTGCTGGATCTCTGGCCGTGGCCATCAGCAAGCAGAGGGGCTGTTTACCAACACAGCACCACGGGGGTTTCCCGGGCAATAACATTGATTTATGATTGAGAAAAGCTCCCGGTGTGGAAACACAGGAGAACCTTCTCCCGTGGCATCCAGGGCGTGGAAAACAAAGGGAACATTTTTTGCTCCATCCTGCTGAATCACTGAATCTTTGAGGTTGAGAAGCCCTCCAAAAGCATCAAGTGCAGCCTGTGACCTAAGAGCAGCACCCAAACAGAGAAAACCAATTCCTCGTGTAATTAAATAATCTTTATTTTTATAAAACATAATACAAAGCATCTACACCATTCACTGGTGGAACATTAGTTGCTATTACACAGTAATTCAGACACAAGTTATTACTTCACACTAGTTCTGCAGTTTCCTCTCACAGTTTGCTCTGGCCACTATGGACTAGCCTGAGGACAGGTCCCACCCTGTGCTCCACAGCTTGGAATTTGTACTTTTGGGTTTGTGACTCTATGCTGGAGCTCACTAAATGGGCTATGAGGCCTCATACAGCCGTTCCTAATTGCCCTTTTGTTTTCTTGTTTACCTTCTAAAGCCTCAGAGCTGAGCAGTGCCCTCCTTCTTCCAACCAAGCTCCCCCTGTTCAGAAAAGGGGACCACTCACGCATTGCATTTCAAAATTACCTTCCAAGAGGTGACTGACAGACGCTGCAGTCGCTGCCATCCTCCTCCACGTGGGCAGGCGAGGGCTGTGACCCCAGAAAGCTGCACCCCAACCCTGAGCAAAGCTCGGAGCCCAAACCACCAGGGCTGCTCGGGAAGCTCTTCACGGCGGGCGGCCCAGCAGCTCTCCAGGAATGACCAGCCTGGTTTCACCTCCAGGACCTGCCGTCCCCGTTCCTCCAGGAGCTGCTGCTGAAAGCCCCCATTCCCTGCCCAGGCTGGTGGCTGAGACTCTTTTGGCTCCTGACAGGGGAAAACCCAGCAGAGACACCTTTTCCTCAGCTTGGGGCTCCCTGTGCAGCCCAGCTGTGCTTCATGTGCGCGTCCAGCTCGCTCCCCGTGACTCCTGCCCTAAAGCACCTTTGCAGAACACCTCGCTCCTGCTTTTGGGGTGCCGGGAAGTGCCCGCATTCGGGTGACGAAGCGCTGCTGATGGCTCACAGCAGGAGGTGCTTCACTCATAGCAACTTTTATACAGCACAGCGTGACACAAACCACCAAAAATTCATCAAAGGTGGCTTGGTGCTAAATGGAAACACCCTACGAGGTAGGTAAGACTAGACCCACTTCCCAAAGTGGGTGAAGTTGAGGCAAAAAAGGCTCCTGGATGTGCTCAACAGCGCGGCAGAGCTGGGAAAAAGAACCAGCAAGCCCCAAACAGCCCTTTGGGTCTCCTTTCAAGGCTTGACAGTGCTGAAATTAGTCAAATTTCCTTTCCAGGACCAGCTCAGCAGTTGGCTCTGCTCGTCTGAAGGGGTTTTTTGGGGGGTCCTTCAGGTCTTTGGCTGCAGCAGGCAAGGCTCAAGCAAAAGGGGGCACCTGAGCTGCACTGGAGGCTCAAAGGAAATGCTCAAAATCACAGCAGCAACGAAGGAACAGCTTAAGAACATGCAAGGAAATAAACTCCAGAAGCTGACAAATGGGCATGGCTTTTCCCTGCAAATGGGACCAGATAAGTAATATAAGTAATGCTTTTTTTTTTTCTCCAAGTCAGGTTTTGGGGTGGTTTTTTTGGGTTTTTTTGGGTTTGTTTTTTTTTTTTTTTGCTTTAGAAAGACCAGATCCTCTCCCTTCTTTAATTACTAAGCTCTACAATAAATCTCTCTGACCCTCCAAATGTTCACTTTTATAAAGTGACTCAGACTCAGTCAGAGGGAAATCAAAGCCCAGGGCTCAAGGCATCAGTTGAGATGAAGGAGAGCCAAGGTCAGTCTGTGGCTTCCACAGGGCAGATTCTGGGCAACCAGAAATGCCAATTTGGATTTGGGGCACAGCAGAGAGAATTTTGGTGTTATGGAGACAAAACAGGGCTTGGCTCATCACCAAGAAAACCCCTTGGGGCAAATCCTGATGGGGTTTCTCGAAATGGAGCCTGCTGGTTACCCAGGGAGCTAAAAGCAGTGTTTGTATAGGGGAGTTTTAACGGTCAGGGTTGAAGAGAGAAAAATCAGGAAAATTTTCCCCTTCTGGGTCTGTGTCTTTGGGTGTATTCACAGAGCACCTCGTCCTGTATGGCTCCAGTGCTAATTAGAGCTTCTGGACACTACAGAAAATAAGTTATCAACACATTAATAAATAAGTTATTAAAAGGAGTTAGAAAGGGTAGGAAACAACAACCTACCTAAAATATTGATTTTTCTAGAGTCTAGCTCTAGCTCGACCACCAAACTCGTTTCTCCCAGGGGAAACACAGGGATAATGAACCGAGTGCGGATAACAACCATCACTTTGCATTTATATAGCACCTCTCAAGTAAAAATCTGAAAGTGCATCACAGATGGAGCAGCTCCATCACCCCCAAGTCACAAAGGGGGAATTAGGCACAGAGTTAGGGTTGTGCGACTTGCCCAAGGTCACACAGCGAGGTGGTGGAAGAGCCAGGACTCCCTGCTTGGATGCAACACCAGGGCGTGTTGTTCTTCCTACCAGCACGAAGAGTGGCTCTAGCTGCCTAGACTGCACAGGACACTGACACGGAGACCTAGCGTTACCTCCTCCTCTCTTCCGAGATCCTGCAGGAGCTGCCCACAGACACCGCTATTCACACCCGCACTGCCGGTCAGTCTATGAAATTAGCCCTTCTGTCGCTCACTGTTCAGGCTGTGCTCACGTACACACCGAGCCAGCCCCTGCCAGGCCGAGCACTGCAGATCCGGTGAATCCCTGGCGTAGCTCCGTGGATTTCGGTGGAGCTACGCCAGGGATAAATTTGGCTCCAGAACCGCTGCTGTGCCTTGGCTCCTCTCCCGACAGCGGCATTCCAGGCACGATCCCCCTCCTTTCCAGCGCCACGAGCTCAAGGAACTCTTCGCTCAGCATCCCCTCAGTGGCTTTTGAGATGCCCATTGGCTTTCAAGCCCAGCTGGCGGCTCCTGCGGCTCCTCCAGGCCTGGTACTTCCTCATGCTCTTCCTCCTGGCGAAGCGGCAGATGCTGACCATGAACACCCAGGACACCACGTACATGACGACCCCTCCCAGCTTGATGTACCAGCGGGGCCGGGGCGAGGCCAGCTCGCAGTACATCAGCCAGGCGCCCACGCCGATGCGCACGCCCGTGAAGAGCACCACGAAGAGGAAATCCACCAGGTCGCCCGCGAGCGTGTGGTAGCGGCCCAGCTCCTTGAGGAACCAGCGGGCCTGCAGCAGCGGGTTGGTGACCTCGCTGCCAAAGATGACGGCGTTGACGTCCGCCGCCGACTCGCCCAGGGCCAAGGAGGCGGCGATGCCCGCGATGCTCACCAGGTGGTGGGCCAGCATCAGGGCGCCCTCCGTCTGGAAGTACATGCACCAGCACAGGTCGAAGATGAAGTAGCCCAAGCTGAGGCACAGCCCGTGCACCTGGAGGGTTGTGTTGGGCGACCCTGGAACAGAAAAAAAAAAACCCGAGGGCTTTAAGGCGTGGAGGCAGCTGGCGGGAGAAGACAGGGAAGGTGCTGGAAAAGCCAATTCTTTATTCATATTGATGCTTTAGGAAGGCTGACCTGAAACAGAGGCTGGACAGAGTTAGAGAATAAAATGGGTATTTACTGAAGACCTTTAGGATTCACCTTGGCAGGACAAGAACCTGACCTTAAGCTAAAACTTAAGGCATCAACTTCACTTATTTCACGCAGTTTTCACACACCTCGTGTGCAACACGCGCTGGGAGTTTTCTTACTGCTCCATCTCTCGGTCAGAAGGTGATTTGTGTGTACGTGCTAAGATTCAGGTTGTTTACTGTCGCCCTGATTTTTTTAGCCTTCTTTTTTGTTCACAGTTTGCATGGTTTTGAGTTGTTTCGTACACTCTGGTGTTATAAACAGTAGTAAATGTTTTTATAAATTCAAGGTAGCTTACGTTTTTGTCTTAGAGCTATGGACAGCTGATGGACACTTGTCTTGACCAATGGGATGGGGAGAGGTGTCAACCTTCTCCCTCAGTTCTTAGCCTTTGTAGATATACTATAAAATGGAGTTAGATCTTTTTAAATAAATAGTTCATGCCTTCTCACCGAAGTGTGTGTCTGTGTGACAAACAGCGTCAGTTTACATTTTTCCTTTGCAGGTTCTCACGGAACAGATCTTATTGTTTATACACACGCACTTATTTTCCAACCCAGGCACAGGTTGTTGTGTGAACCAGCCTTTCATACCAAGGTTGCTTTGGCATGGGAGCTTGCAAATTGCTTAACTACACTTAGAAGAGATGACAGGCCAGCTATTAATTTAATAGAGCAGGCCCGATTTTATGAGGCCTTTTTTTCACAATTCTTCTACCTGTCTACGACATCAGAATATTCACCTGTGGCTTGCACTGGTGCCAGCCCGGCCACTGAAGTCCCCCGAGTCACAATGCCACAGTTGTTGGTCCGGCAGCTGCACACGCGTAATGGCCACACAAAAGGTCACACGCTCTGCCAAACCGCAGCTGCGGAGGGCCATTACACCCATTTATTAGCAAAATCCAGTACCAGGCTCTCCATTCCTCTGGGGCGTGCAGGCCTGATATTTCTGAGTCTGAGAGGTTTTAGCCTGCTAGCAGCTGCTAACCTTTCCCAAGGGAAAAGTATCTCGAGAAAGCTTCTTCTCAAAACAATCTTTGAAAACAACTGATTTGTTTCCTCAAAACAATTTCTCTACATGGTGTTTGCCTCTCTAGTTCTGTTTCTCTAGTTTAACCAACGGGATTAGAGAGGTGTCGCTTCTATTCACCAACCACGTTAAGTCTGTATCGGAACACCTTGTAAAAGGTAGTAAGAAACAATACAGTAAAGCCTTCTGATCTTAAAGCCTTCAAAAAAAGGTATTTGGAGTCATTTCTTTGTGTCCTACAGCGACGGGGGCATTCCTCCAGGAAGCGGCTGGGGTATCAGTGCAGGCTGTCGCCCTGGTTTTTCAATCTTCTCTTTGTGTTTCACAGCTCATAGTTCTTAGGTTTTATCTCACACACGGGTGTTATAAATAGAAGCAATGTTTTCCTTAAGTTAAGGTAGTTTGCATTCTTTGTTTTAGAGATACAGACAGCTGGTGGACAGTTGTCTTGAGCAATGGGATGGGGAGAGGTGCCAACCTTCTCCCCCAGTCCCTGGCCTTTGTAGAAATACTATAAAATGGAGTCAAATTTTATAATAAACAGTTCACGCCTTCTCACCAAAGCGTGTGTGTGCGTCGAACAACACCAGCAGCCATCATCCCTCAAGCGGGCTGGGGGCTGAGGTGGAGGGAGACCCCGGGGGAGGTGGGGTCACACCTTTCCTCACTCACCTGGGTGACTCAGGGGCCAGGGGCCGTCGATGAAGCCGATGTAAGCAGACAGACAGGTGGCCAGGATGCCGTGGGTCAGCGTGACCAGCCTGCAGCTCCACTCGATGCTGCGGTGCCGGTAGCGGCGGCAGAACCACTTGTAGAGGCAGAGCCAGGCCAGCAGGCTGCAGGCTGCACGCAGGGGCAGCGGGAACAGCATCCTGTCCTGGGAACGGCACGACACAAGGGATCAGGAAGACAAAGTGGGCAGGAGGTCGGGCCTGTGGCGGTGTCAGCACAGCCCAGCCCAGCTTTGCTCCGGAACCATCACAGAGCCGCTTCCTGGTGGGGCTGCTTGCTCCTGACAGATTTTTCTCTGTGTGAAAATCACTTTATTCTCCTCACTGCAGACTTCATTTCATCCTTACTGGCACCAAAGCCTCCCAATCTTTTGGTTGCAAAAGAATAAGTATCTGCGTCCATAAAGATTTTTTTTTTCAGCAATATTTCTTTTCTGCATCTTCCCTCGCACACTGTGCAATAATCTCTCAAACAAGCACAAGACAAATTGCCAGAAGAAAATTACAGCACAAAAACACTTGTGGATGTTGCTGAAACCACCCGAACACACATTACTCTATTCTACACCTCGTTCATATAAAGCCTTGCCATGAAATGTGTGTCTCACTACTCCTGAGCATTCAGGGAAGTGCAGCAAAAGAAGCTGAGTCAGGCTTTGGGATACAGGAGTTCCCAGCTGTGCAACAGCCAAAGCACCACTGGTACCTGCTGCCCAACTCCGGCCTCACTCCCAGGGCTGGGGAGCACCAGAGGGACATCACGAGATGAGGAGTCAGAGCTGCAAAGCCCAACCTTCCTGTTTGGCCTGTTGGAGCATTCCCAGGAATGACTGGATGCTGAGTAAACAAAACCATTATGTTTTAATGGGCCTTGGGAACACGGGGAGATGAAATAGGGACGGGGTGAACTGCTCTGAGCAGGCATTTCCATTCACATCCCTGCTGCTCGAGGTCCAGACTCGGAGCAGATAAGGGAGGGAGAATTCTGATGTGACAAAAGGGATTGACCAGCTGGAGAAGGCTGGGGGAAAGAAGAGGAAGGAGTTGTAAAAATACTGAGGTCTGTTCCACACCTACTCATAAAAAAGATATGTCTCCATACCCTGGAAAAAAAATCAGAATATCCTGAGCTGGGACTCACCAGGACCATCCAGTGCAGCTCCAGCCCTGCACTGACACCCCCAAATCCCACCCTGTGCCCCAGAGCAGCGTCCAAAGGCTCCTGGAGCTCTCGGGGCCGTGCCCATTCCCTGGGGAGCCTGGGCAGTGCCCAGCACCCTCTGAGGGAGAAACTTTCCTGATCTCCAACCTGAAACCCCCTGACACAGCTCCAGCCATTCCCTTAGGAAGAAAACAGGGAGCTTTCTTCCAATTGCACATCAAAAAATCAACATTTAGTGGCTTAAACTCAGAGAGAGTAAAAATGTATTAGAAATTGGGAAGAAAGGTTTCCCTGCGAGGGTGGGCAGGCCCTGGCACGGGGTGCCCAGAGCAGCTGGGGCTGCCCCTGGATCCCTGGCAGTGCCCAAGGCCAGGCTGGATGGGCTTGGAGCAGCCTGGGATAGTGGGAAGTGTCCCTGTCTGTGGCACGGAGTGGAATGAGATGATCTTTAAGGTCTCTTCCAGCCCAAACCATCCTCTGACTTGTCTTTAGCATACGCACACAAAGGAAGGCCAATTTAAAAAGCAGCAATAATTACAGAACAATAAATTATAATAATGATAATAATTATTATAATAACAAATAATTCTATATAATACACACATAAACAATAAATAAACAACACGTCACCATATATAATTTTATATTAGGTATAATATGT
The DNA here is from genome assembly GCA_013397315.1 of Donacobius atricapilla. Lineage (NCBI taxonomy): Eukaryota > Metazoa > Chordata > Aves > Passeriformes > Mimidae > Donacobius > Donacobius atricapilla. The sequence continues at coordinate 198,930 of WBMY01015945.1, forward strand.
ATACCTATGTATTATTTTATATTAGCGCATATATTATTATGTATCTATTATACATAACAGATAGTATAATGTGTGTCGCCGGTAGCAATGAAAGCAGCCTCTACAATAAACAAAA
>WBMY01015948.1:0-62644 GCA_013397315.1 Donacobius atricapilla
AGTAGCAGTGAATTCTTACATGGTTTATATAGCAGTAAAGTCATGTCATACTACATGAATTCAGATATAGGTGTTATAAACGATGGTAATCAACAATTTAATTTGCACCTCCTGTTTCACTACCCTTTCATCATGCAGGAAAAGCAGGCAAAGCTCCATTGTGTGCTTTCACCAGAGAAATGAAAACCCAAACCCATTTCATATCCTTAAATCAAAATTTCCTGACTGAGCAGATAGGTAAGAAAGCACGTACTCTGGAGTAAGTGACATTGAAAGGACAGACAAATGAAATCTGGTTTTGATTATCATTATCATATGGTTAAACAGAGCATAAGGCCAGGTAACTTGGCTTTTAAGTTTGTTACATTCCTACATTTTGGAACAGCTTTCAGCTCGGCAACTTGCTATGTGTTTATTTTGACAGGCAGAGCAAACCAGCTTGCTGTATTTCTTGCTAGGGTTTGGAATTAAAATGTAGATTCAAAGCAGATGGGGATGTTTCTGCAGCAGCTGAATAGAAATACACAGAAAATGAGAAAACTCGTCCCTCCCCTCCCCCTCCCAAACAAAGTCAGCTATCATCTCCTTCTGACAAAGGCTTATTCTTCTGCAGACCCCATAAAATTATCTATCTGGTGAAGATCTGAATTCATGTACTATCAGGGCCCTTTGTGAAGTGCTGGCGAACCCTTGGGCCAGAGAGCCTCATTGCTCACAAGGCCGCTCTTCGAGAGGAGCAGAGCAACCTCTGTTCAGGAACTCCTTCAATGCTTGTTTTACATACAAAGGGAAGGGAAAACAAAACAACGAGAACCAAAATCAGTGAAACAGAAAATGATTTCCTAGATGGCTGGTACCTCATCGACATTCAGTCTAACCTGTTCTGTATTGGAGCAGCACAACAAAGCCATCCTCCTGGATTAGAGGTTAGTAAGCACAGACAGCTGGTCTCCCCCTGGATCTCGCCTACACTGATCTTGGACAGGGAATCCCTCCCTCCTTTATCCTTAGATAAACTCCTGTTGTCCCTGAAACTGGAATAACTGTGCCATCTCACAGTCACATTGCCTCTGTATCTGTCATGAATCATTGTAAATCACCTTTGTTTTCAATAGGGAGCTTCAAGTCATTACCTACCTAAAACAGGATTCAATCAATGTGTTAGTGACTCCAAGAGTTTTCTTTACCGTGGCACAGAAAGATTTCTTGTGTTTGGATTTTTCTTTTCTTGGCTATTGACTAAGCATTTCATTAGATGATGACTTAAAAAAATCAAAAAAGAACAAACCCAAAAAACCCATCCACCCTCTTTTTTTCCTCTGGAAAGTCAGCAGATGAATTCAGTTTCAAATCTGAATGCTAATCTCTGCTATTCTACCTTTGGTGGGTGCATTTTACTTCTACAAGCTTTGGATTCCCCTCTTCACTGTTGCAGTTTCTTTTTCTTAGTCTTTTCAGTGTAATTAGTCTCAGTTGTGATACTACATATTATTTTCTTTTTCCCCTGGGCCAAATATCCCCCTCAAACAGTTTCTCTGTTCTTTCTCTCGCTCTTTAAATAGTAATTTACCTTTTAGGAAAAGACAACTGCCTCACTCTGATATTGTCCTTATCTCCTCCATGCACTGTTGCCCTGATTTTTCAGCCTTCTGTTTGTATCTCACAGTTCATAGTTCTTATATAGTTTCTCACACACAGGTATTATAAATAGAAGCAATGTTTTTGTTAGCCAAGGTAGTTTACATTCTTTGTTTTAGAGATGTGGACAGCTGATGGACAGTTGTCTTGACCAATGGGATGAGGAGAGGTGTCATCCTTCACCCCCAATCCCTGGCCTTTGTAAAAATACTATAAAAGTGTAGTCAGATCTTATAATAAACAGTTCATGCCTTCTCACCAAAGTGAGGGTGTATGTGTGTGTGTCTGTGTGTTGAACAACGACAATGCACAGCAAGAACAAGAATTTCTGCTTCTTGAGAAAACACCCATAAACTCAAAGAGAGAAAAGGTCAACTGTGACAAGCATAATGCATTTCTGAAACTGCTTCTCCTATCTAAAAGGATTCCTACTTTACATCTGAACTGCAGAACTAGGGTTTACCCTTGAAAAACCAAAAATCATGCCCTACCACTTGTATCACCTTCTACAAGGTGATGACACTGTTCTTCGTTATGATAAAAGCTTGTTTTTCTGAATTGCTAGAATGCCATTTAATGATAGGAAATAATCCCTTTCCTTCACCCCTAAAGATAGGCAAGAAAGTTCTTAGCTCTGTTTTACAATTGGAAGGAATAAAAGAAAAAGGAATACAGAACATTTTCTGTGAGACAAGAAGTGTAAGCACGAGATTCTCCTAGATTTTCTTTCTTCCTCAGCAGCTCTCAAATACAGCTAAAGTTGAAATGAACACAATAAAAGCAGCCAGCTGTGAGGATTGTAAAACTGAGGAAAGAAGGATTTCTGCCCATCCACCACTGATTCAGTTTTCCACTGTAAAGCATTTTTCAATTCTGCTTGTAAGACAGACACTGAACATGGACCAAAGTCAGATGGGGTATGAATTTACATATCTTCCTGGGTATGGGGAATCTTTCAAGAATATCCCTCTTATCTAAGACCTTGTGCTGTCATTTTGACTTTCCAGGGCTCTGCCTCGGATGCTCAGATGCTAAATACGCATTCAGGATCAACATAATATAGGGCAGGAAACTAATGAACCTACTTTGTGTATTTTAAAATCACCAAAGATTTTAAGTGAAGAAGCATAGTTTCTCATTTTTCATCTGAGGTGACTTGACTTTAACTAAGCTTTGTGTCATGAGTAGAGATAACAAGTGAGAGAACTGTGTAAATCTTCCCAGCAGATGATCTATTTGACAGCCTAACTTTGTCAAATGCACTAACTATAACATTGAAAGAGAAAGCTGATGATCTCTGCTCTTTTGAGGTGTCAGGTACTTAATATTATCTGTCTTCTTCATTCAGATACTATAAATCTATTTTTTTCCCTTTGAGAAAAAAGAAGATTAGAAGGAGAAGATGAGAAATACAGAAACTAGACTTTAAAAATAAAGAGGGTTTTTTTTTTATTTGTTAAAAAGGCTTACAGAAGAGCTTTCCTTCAAGCAAAAAATACAAAGAATGCAAATAAACATTCTCAAGCCACCAAACACTCAGTATTACAACAGAAGAGCACTGTGGGAGTTACTAGGGCATGACCAATATATAAAATACCACCACTACTTTTCATATAATTGATGGTAGTGCCTTTAAGTTACTAGAATCTGTAATATTTCTGTGTAAAAATCTGTTCTGTGGTCTAGTCAATATCAGCTTTTCCATCCATTACAGTGGATGCAAAGTTTATGATCCTCTTTCCCATGTAAAGTCCATGGAAATGAAACTATTAAAAAAGTAACAAATAATTTTGCGGTTATGTAAGTTGTTGTACCTAAAACTAAATCTACATTATGATAAGGCCACAAATGAGAACAAAAGTTAATAACAGATTGTTACAGCTGCTCCTCTTTTCAGTCAGCTTATTGAAAACCCACTAAGTCTCAAGGCAAGCAAGTTCATTTAAAACTTAAAAGATTAGCCGTTTGTTTTACAATGTCTATGAACAGCTCATCCGTGAGCTTCTGGTCGGAAAAAAACACCCTATATCCTGTCCTATGTGCTCAGCATTTTGAGCACATACGCTGTACACAGTTCATGGCCTGTGGCCATTGTTTTACATTGTCTGGCCACCCTGAATCCTTCAGGGAGAGTTACTCAGTCATGTTTAGCATAACATGCACTAGTTACTGTTCATGTCTTCATGTGTGAAGTGCAAATCTACTCCTGAAAGATAATGTTGGCAGTACTTGCCTTAATTAACCTGGTTCTGTGTATTATAAATACATATCTGTAGCTTTAACAGAAAGAGGCAACAATGATGCTCAAAGCTCTTAAAAAATGTGTTTCCTGTATTTTGTGCATTGTTATGTATTGGTTACTGCAGTTCCCTGTGAGTCTGTATCTGTGGTTGTGACCTATATGAGCAAAATAACTGGCAAAGGCTGCTGCCCTGCTCCGGCTGGAGAGTAAAGGAAGAGGTGTCATGTGCAAGCTCCCACATCATTCAGGAACTCCCTGTGGGGAATGAGAGGGCTCTCCAGAGATAGCCTCAAAGAAGTGGCTTCACAAATCCTACAGGTGGGATCTCAGGTCAAACGAGCGTGTGTGCTGGTGCGAGGCTAGATGGGAGGAAAGTACTGCAGTGCAAGTCAGCAGAACTGGGAAGGCATTTGAAGCTGCCCTACACTGGGAAGGGTCAAACGTTCATAGGGGCCAGTTCCTACAAAGACTGATTTGAATCAAAGTTATTGTATTTACTTGGAAATGAATGCCATAATTGCAAAGCATGAGCTTAAACTTTCAAATAAATCAGTGCAAATTCTGCAGTAGGTTCTTAGCAAGCCAGATCAAGGGGGAAGCCTCTAATTAACACCTAACAAAGGTTACTGCCTGCCAATTCCACGGTTCACAGGCCAATCCCCACAGGTGCTGCAGAGGCATCCCAGCAATGGAGACTTGAAGACTGTTGGTTGGCAGTCCTTGGTAATTTCTTCTCTAGAACCCACTGTCAGTGTTTTTAGCCATCAACACTTTTAGCCACAGTCTCTAGCTGCTGCACTACCTTCCTCCAACTTCAGCTTCCTGCAGTTCTGTGGACCACATTCCCTCATCCCCATCCACTTCCTCTTGTTTACCTTGTAATGGAAAATCTCTCTCAAAATCTCACTCTCTCTCTTCCTTGTTGCTATCTGAAGTGCACCAATCTTTCCTCCAACACAAATACAATCTGACACAACAAACAGAGGGAGAGTTATTACTGCTGACCACATATTTAATCTTTTATAGCAATTTCCTTTGGAATCCTGATTGAGCTTTTCAGTATTCAGTAGACACAGGCTGTTCCCAATGTGTTTCTTGTAAAGGGGGCTGCAAATCCTTGAGCTTTGTATTCCCCTCCTTTAATTTACAGCAACAGCAGTGCTTACCAGCATGTAGTTATTTCCATGATAGCCTGTTTGACCAAGTCAGGATTTAAAACCAAACATCAAAGCAGCATCTTCTATATCATGGAGGTTTGATTCATTTACAAGGCTGTGCACATTTTTCCAAAGCAGTTCCTCAGCCATTAGCCCACAATACCAGACAGGTTTTAGCATGATCTCAGGATCTTTTCTCTAACTCATTGGCAGCACCACTAGAGTTAAAATGTTTTGGTGTTCTGTTTTAGCTCGAACATCTTTTTGCTGATTTCCGAGTATCTTGTTTTACAATAGCCTCCTTCAGGCAATAGAGTCCAGAGCAAAATTTAATCTTCAGAGAGCATAACAAAAGGAATCAGCCTTAGTTACCAAAAGATCATTAAGTAGTACCAGCTGTTTTCAAGACTTTGAATTTTTTCAATGAAGACAGAAAAACTGAAGCACAGACTAAGACTTCTGTGCTGCCTGGTTATATTGCAGTGTATGAGAAAACATCTAACAGCTCTGAAGGCATCTCTGTTTCCACAGCTCCGGGAACAAGGGCTGGGGCAGGGAGCTCAGGCAGAGGGAGGTTGGGAGCTGCTGGGATCCCCATCAATTTCCAGGATGGGACTGGGGCCCTGCTGGATGATGTGAACACATGCCCTGTATACACGGCATGCTCAGCCGGCCCCTCTGCTTGAAGAGAGGAGCATGGTTTTGTTGGGACCTATCTGACAGGACTTCAAAAGTGCTAGAGGGAAAAGGTAAGATTCCTTGGAGCCATGAGCACCCTGAACATAAAGTCCAAACAGCTTCATGATATAATTTCTCTCTGTCATGCTGCACAGTTGATGCACAGCAGTATGGGAACATGTTCTGTCTCTAGCATTCACCTGATTTGCTTTCGTCCTCTACATGCTTTTTTAAAGGTTAACTGCAGGTGCTCAAGGATATTTTTTTCCCATCTTGTTTTCAGTATAATTTTAGGTGCAACTGACTTTTCAGAACATTTGCTTTATCACCAATACCTATCATACACTTTAAAGACAATTTTGACTTGGGAAGCTGAGGCACACATCTGATTTATTAAACACCATTTCCACAGAAAGCTTTCGTGAGCTAGATGAGGCTGTTAGGAAGGTTTGTTTGCTGGGGAGTGTAATAAGCAAATAAACTTTGCCATTCATCCTTATCCCTCACCCTTCCACAGTAAAATTATTAGCTCATTTTCTCATAATCAACCTGGCTGACCCTCAAAGGTTAACAAACCAAAGTGTCCCGTATGCATTGACAGTGGTATGCATATTAGCTTAACTGACTGCATTAGACATTAAGTGTCCTGATAGATGTCTCCTCTCTTCTCCCAGCTCCCCCTGCCTTTTTGTTTTGTAAGAAAAAGCAACTGTTCATTGCCCCCACAGGCTGTGTAGAAGTAACACTACCAATCACAGAATGTTTTGTATTTCTTCTGAATAAAACCAGTTGCATTTATCAGAGCTTAATGCCTATCATCCTTGCTTTGCCTCCGAAACTGTTCTCTCCCTGATGTGTATTGGGGGAGCAAGGGTGACAAAGGGGCCATAGGTTTGTGTTGGCAAGAAAAGCAGGGACTGTGCTGTGCAATCCACTTGGCATATGAGGACACACACGCGCTTACGGGAACTCGAGCACACAATGCAGGGCGTTCTCTCCTACACCTGCATTCCTGAGCTCAAGACCACCACAGCTATGAGGCTGCTGGCTGAAGGACTAGCCTGGCAAACACTCTGCATAACCTTGCCAGGTAGGAGCAGTTCTGCAGGGCTTGTGGGATCAAGTCCTCATTGCTGGAGGTGTGGATTTAAAGAATGAAAAGTCACCTGATCCTTTTGAGGAGATCTTGCCTGCTTAGGTCTTCTTAGGAAGACTAAAGAGAGGCATTTAAAAAGCTTCCATTAACTTTCATCATCTGTAGGAAAGATGTTTACTTAAGCTGAAAAAAGTCTCAGCTATGATTTATGAGTTTCATTCAAAGTAGTCTCAATATCTTAGATTTGTCTGTAGTTTCCAGCTTTCTAAATCCAGTTGAGTGTGTGCTTTACAATGGTGAGCTTTTCATCCACACTGCTTCTTTGTGCGCTGAGAGCACGGCTGTGCTATGGACAGACAATAATCAATTAGTGAAACGGTATCTCGTGACTGAGAATATGAAGTGGGCTTTGCAGAGGCTGACAACAGCTCTTTTAACTCGCCCCTTTCTGTATGTCTCTTAAATATCCCAAAATATCAAAGGTCTTTCATTAGAGCTTCAAACTCTCACAAATGCATGCAGGCCACTAGATACCTCAGAAGACTATGAACTGATGTGAGCCGGCAGCAAGTGGCAAGTTGCCAGAATGAAGAACAACCGACTGTTTTCAAAGCTTTGAAAATATTTGAAAAGGAAGGACAGAGAGAGAAGTGTTGCACTTCCCTTCAGGACTGCTCAAATGCTGCTCTTACAAGTGTCAGCTGTGGGAGTCTGAAAGTCTTACTGAGAGTTAAATCACAATCTGCCAGTTCCCCTGACTCCTTTTAGTTTGGCAGCAGTGAATTTTCTGCCTCTTCATGTTGCATCCCGCCACAAAGGGAAAAATTTAAACAGGAGAAACAATGTTCCTTTGAATTACCGGAAATTACAGGAAAACAGGAATGCCAGCTTGTTCTGTGGACCCAACTGTTTCTTAGCACGGCAATTCCAAGTTTTTATGCAGTCTTTTAATTTGGTTAAAGGGAGAAACTTTCTTGCTAGAGCTGTGTTTTTAAGCAATCATCCCATTCACAAAATCTAGACTTGTTACTGGTTTCCAGTTTCCCTGGAATACCAAAATGATATTCCACAGAAAGGAAAAAGCCTGTATCCTTGTAATAATCTTTTTCCTGTAGTAGTTTTCTTAAATGCTTCTTGTCACAAAATACATAGAACTCTCCATATACTGCCCATTTATGCTTAAATACTAATAAGTTTTAAATGGCTATACATAAAACCCACATCCTTTTTAAGTGGGGATAGAACAAGATAAGAAGTAACTGAGAAATGGCCTCAGTTGTGTGGAAGCACGAACTGGAGCCTACTTGATCCTCAGAACAAGATTAACAGTGGCTTTCTAAAGAAAAGCCTAAAAACTCTTGGCAAGGGATATAAACTAAAATTAGAAAGGGATGAAAAATACTATAGCCAAGATGGCAACTACAGAAAAATATGTTTTTCAAGCCAGGCTTAAGCAGCTAGGCTGTAACTCCTCAGTAAATGCTGCCATGATGTGAAATTGGTGTCTCTTGACTGACAATTTGTTTGGCTCCTGAGCCCTTTTATCTAAGAAGATCAATGACCAAGTTCTTCCCAAACTTGTATATTGAGTATTTAAAATGAAAACATAGTCCCACATCTTCATCTCAAACCTAAAGCTGGAGGGGATGGCGACAGTACCCATGCCAAGCTCTCTTGGGTGCTTGGAACTGGCATGGCAGCACCAGCTCACATTTTGTTTCTCTCCCAGTGTTTTGCTTTTATCAGGATTAGACCTCAACTGTTCTTGGGTCATCAGCTGGCTCTGGTCATCAAAACCACTTTGTTTCACCTCTGGTACATCAGGAGAGGTATCTATAACTGTTTTCTCAGATCTGGATTTCAGCCCAATAATCCATGCCATTGTTTTGTGTAGATTGCAATAACCCACATGAAAACTGCTCCTGAAGACCACACATAAATGCAGAAAAGCTGAACGGCAACTATATCTCCAGGGAGCATCTTCTCACAGACCTCTAAAAATGCATTAGATTCTTATCTTCTGTCATGCCTCAGCAACAGTGGAAGTCAGAAGAGATGTTTGTGCGAGTAGCTTGAAGACTTAAGTACACTGAAAGGTTTTAAGGAAACAACCTTTTCTATAAAGCTCTGCTAGAAGAACAAGCCTGTTCTGTTGATTTCAGTGGGATTTATACAGTGAGGGAATAAAACTGCTTAGTTACTGAGGGGAGAGTCAAAGTAATTAATACAGGTTTTTGGAAGATTATACAGATACACGTTATAGCTACTTGTATATCAAGCAAGAATTTGGAGAAAATCTAGCAAAGTGTGGCATATGCATAATGTCTCCTGAGAACAGACTGTGGATTTGCTATGTGACCTCCATATATTTGGTCAGGGAACAAATGGTATGAATATAGATCCAGCTAGGGAGGAGACTGGATGTCATGAACTGGGTTGTTTATTCTGTCTAAAGGGGGGAGCATTAATGACAGTCTTCAGTTACATGGAGAGAAAGAAGCCATAGCAAAGAAGGAAAAAAAAAAAAACCTGCTCTGCATGAGCATGGGATGAGCTGATCTAAGTCTATGTTTTAAATGGTAGAAGCTTTCTAATAAGTTAGATTAATTACTGCATGCAACTGTGTGTTATTACGCAACCCTCATCATCAACGACTTTTGAAAACAGGTTGGATTGGACTGGTACAGGTCTGGCTGGTGTTGCCCTGAAGCCAAGGAACAGGGCACCGAAAAGTCTGTTTTTCCTATGTGTTTATGAGCAAACGGTCTGGTTTGTAAGTCGCAAAAGGCACAAATTGGGAGAAACAAAACTAAATCACAAGTAGGAATGAAAACACATTTTTAAATTAAATCATGCAACAATTAAAACTGTGTAAGATGTTTCCTCAATCCCTCCAGCTCCACTGTGCAGAAGTGAACCCCCAGCAGGACATGCAGGGGCAGGTCGCTTCTCTCACAGGGACACAGGGCATCTCATGGCTCACTGCCCCTGGCAGGGATCCCCAGAACCTGCCTCTCGGCTATATCAGCACACAGAGCGTGCACTGTGTAGTGTGGGAGCTACCTCTTTGGCTGCCTCTCATTTCTCAAAACACAGCAGCCAAAAGTTGAGTTCACTACAACATCCTAGCCTAGGGGTGGCAGAGCCATTCAGAGGAGGAATGTGTGGAAGGGTGTAAAGGCTACCATAGTTAGGCCAGTGAAGGGGCTGAAAGTTCTGCTTTACCATCTGGACATGGAGGAGCACCAGTCAGAGTACACCTTGGAGCCATCAACTTTCTCTTTGCATTCTCCCCACTCTCCTCTCAGTATGACCTTCAACTTTTAGAAAGAAATTTGAGAAAACTGTGTTTTGTAAAAAATTCTGGTTTCAACAGAAGTGTAAGACCAACTGGATTTTCTATTTGAAGTTCAAAGGATAATGAAAACCAGAGCTGTGTAGATAGGTTTTCTGAGGACACTGCAGCCCACATCTATCAGTTCTTGCACTCATATATCTATTTTCTAATGTTACTGTCCCAACACGATGAAACCTTGAAATTTTTAGCTTGCCAGTGTTTTTTTTTTTTCATCCAGTGGTCTTTCACTTGGCCAAAAGCTGTGATGAAATCATCATGGATAACTGACCTTTGACTGGCGCTAGGAAGTCATCAACCCAAGAAATCCATGCTATATCCAGGTCTGCAGCCAAATGGACAAAGATCACAGAAACTGGAAGATGATGACAGTGACCTCTTGGTAACCCTCCCTAAACAGCAGGTTGATAACGTCAAGTGTGCCTTGAGGGTTGGTTCCACCAACACTTGCTTATCCTGGAGAGGTCACAAGAGGCTGCAGTGCAGCGCTTGGCCAGAGCAGCAGGAGAAGTTAGCTGTTGCTCTTGAGGAGCTCATTTTAATCAGCAGCTCATGTCACCATCGCCATTTGACACATGGGGTAGCTGAAGTACTGAGACGAAAATCATCCCTCAAATCACATCCTTTCTCCAGACATCAAAAACACGTCAAAGCACAAGTTTTGGACCCGATTAACATGGTTCAACACACCTGGCCTAGCATTATGGACTGAGGTGAAGAAAAAGAGATTGTTCTGTTTTCCAACCCCAGCATTTTTGCCAGCATTGAATTCACAGGCACTGAGGAATTACTGAATGATGTCCTGTGTGAGTCACGACTTGAAATAATTTTGCTTGTCCAGATTTCACAGAGAAGTTTCTCATTATGCAAAAGCATCTCACTCAACACACACTTCTCTGAGCACCAATGAGATTTAAGGCCATAACTCCCATTCCCACAGCCTTCCTGTTATAATTACTGGACACAACGATTCTCAAAAACCTAGCAAAGATGAAAGGGTGCTTTAGTTCAGCTTCCCCATATCTGTTAAAGATATCTAATAGTCAGGGTGGTGCTCAAGAAATTGAGCAATACTGGTCTTAGAGTATGTTGCCATCCTAGCACCCAAGGTAGTACCAAACAAGCTAACCTGGGGAGCAGTGCAGCTCTGTGGAATGGCCTGTCCATACAAACCACCTAGATCCACCATACTCCAAACCTAAACTATGGAAAAGAGCTCACAACTGGCAAGAACAGACATAGATGCCAACCTCATCTTGAATGATCTGGTTATTGCAACACGAGGGTCATTTTGTTTCTTAAATTCAACCTGGTTCTGAAGTTTGACCTTTCAGGAAACATTTCTAATCTGGTCATACCATGGTGGCATTTAAAGCAACTACTTAAGGAGCTGTGGTGTTTTGCTAGAAGTGTTACACAGTACAATTAGGTACAAAGTTTGTATGGAATATAAATCACAAAAAATGGAAACTGGAGAGCTGTGAGATGCAACATTATAATTTCTGTTTACTCACATTTTATAATCCTGAATTAATTTTCTTTGCATAATTGGCCATATTGTAGGGGCATTTAATTTTTACTTCCCTTGATTTTATGCAATTGTTAAAATAGTACAGTTTTTCACATCTGGGTAGAAATCACACAGTATCCAGTCGTGTTGATGGTTATGTAATGTAGGAGGGGAAATCAGTGTTTAGCTTTACTATCATGCCCTCTCAATTAAGGTCAAAAATCAAACTTATACAAGTGCTTTTGCAATTAGACCATTGTATCACTGAAATGCAGGAACTGGTGTCAGTAAACTGAGGGGAGTTTAGCACTAGTTGATTTTAAAAATGCATGAATTTTTAAGTGTCTGGCTTGGATAAGATTTGATGAATTATTAATCCTCATATGTCACAAATCCCATGCTCTTCATTCCTGCATATCTGCTTATATCTATATTCACTAGTCACCATTTTCTCTGTAAATTAAGGATAAATTAGCTATAAATTAGGTAACAAATTTTATCCATCCCACATTTTCTTTTGTTTGACACAGATTATTGCAGGTCTAAATGCCAGAGAAGACAATAATATTCATGTAATATGACCTTCTGCAGAATACAGTCACAGTGTCATTGAAGAGTTTCTAGATTAACCCCTTAACTGCTCTTTAAAGCTACAATAAGAAGACAATATGAATATTTTAGAAAGAAATGTAGCTTTAACTAAAAAATTCAAGGGACAGGCAAGGCATAGCATCCTTACTCATTTTTTTCTAAAGCACTGCTAATGCCCTAAATAAATAAACTATCCAAATGAAGAGACAGTTGAATGTAGTGCAAAAGGACCCTATTGTAAGCCATAGAGCCCAGCTAACAATAGAGCATCCTTGTCCTTCTGGGGCCACTTTTACCTCTGTCTTGAAGTGTCACTGTGCTTTCCTCAGCCACCACATATGCAGTGGGGCAGCAGTGATGCTGCTAAGGAGCAGAGGAAATCCTTAGGGGATGCTGTGGGGTTTTGAGACTCAGTTCACCTTGGTTATGAATGCAATCTCTCTCGAATCTGTCCTGGTCTTGCCTCTCCTCTAAGCTCACATTGTTTCTCTGTGTATAAACTACAGTACCCTAAGTGCAAAACATATAGGAGATCCTTAAACTACACCACGTGTTCAACTTTTTATCCCAGCAATAATAGAAATGTCTCACTAATAAGGAGCTTTGATGTGTTACATCACCCCTTAGCCATCAGAGTTCATTGCGCATTTTTTCTCCTCTAGGGACCCTGGCAGTTGCTTACCGGTGTTAACCCAGGGCACAGCTGCAGCCACTGGTCTTTAGCTAGGCCAGGGAATCACATCCCATAATATCAAATCCTGGTATTAAACATCATTGTAATTCCTTACATATCTTGTTCCAATGTTAAAGAAGAGAAAGCTTTGTCATAGGGCTAATCAGAAATAATTTTGCATGTATGCAAGTCCAGAAGATTTAAGGTTTTAGAACAGAAATTGAGCTTTCTGACAATGTCATGGATGAATGCCCTTACCTAAGTAATAACCACTGGTGCTGCTTCTCAAATTTTCATTCGTTAGTGAAACAGGAAAAAACCCAAACCCCTAACTTCAGGAGCTTTTCACATGTTGGAAGCTCAGTATTTAGAACTCTTTGCCAGATGCATGAGCTTCAGAGGAGAGATGCAACTGCACAGCACTAATGATATGTAGCCACAAGTGGAGCCTGCTACCATACACAGACAACAGGAGCAGGAGAGTGTAAGCAGAAAGTACAATTTACCAAACTGGAGTTTGGCAAGACACATGGGCAAATTCATCTCCTATCAAGAAAGTGTTAGAGGGGTTTCTTCTCTGTTTCATCTGGCAGTGGCAGAGGGGTAACCAGCAGTGGCTGTGGCAACACTCCAGGAACAACCCAGTGAGGCATCAACAAGCTTCTGGGTATCTGACTTCTCCTTTCCCAAGTCTCATACCGATAATCAGTTGAGCACAAGTCATCTGAGACATTGATCTGAGGATTTGTATTTCTGTTGGGGAAAAAAAAAACCTCCGAGAAGATAAATGTCTATCTAAGCTAACCCCAGAAGGGGAAACAACCCATCTGACATCCCACCTTCTGGTCTCTTTAGATCCGCGAGTGCTCTACCCCAACTATTCCTCCATCGACTTTTTCTCCTGGGAATCTTTCCCAGTTTTGCAGAAGATTGTACTCCCCTGCAGAGGGTGTATGTATCCATTCATTCATTCATCTGACCTGCTTTGCATTCACAAACTCCCCAGATAGAGGTGCTATAGAAAATAAGTATGAACCTCCAGAACTGGCTAAAACTAAAGAAAGATTTTCTGTAAAAGAAAGTGACACAACTTCTGTTGCTGCAGAAATGTCTGTTGTGCTCGTAACAACACTTCCCACAGTACTCTGGTAAGAGGTGGTAGGAATATGCCAAACTTGTCCATAAAACAAACAACAAAAAAATCTCAGGCTCTCATTCAGTGCCTAGTTTCCAGTTTGTGCCCTGTGTGCGGCACGAAATAAATGTACATACATCGATTGCATCTGAAAAAGTCAAAGAGTGGTAGTCTGAATTATAACTTGAATGCATATTGATGGGATGAGGTGCTGATCCATTTGCACAGTAATGTGCTACATTTAAGTCACGCATCGTGGCACCTTCAAAGAGGCCAATCATAATTATGATGGATTAGACTGCAGAGTCAGTCCTAGATGCAGTAATTGTTTCACAGATGCTGATGATGTGACTTGAATTTCTAATGAATTATAGCTGAAGAAAAATATGTGGAGCTTCTAAACAGTCTGGATAAAATACGCTATGGGAAAGACTACAAAGACTAACTGCTAACTCGGGGGAAGGTGGATTTACTTTGAGAGGTAGCGAGTTCACCCCACAATGATTGTAAGAACAACCACAAAGACTTTTTAAGGTACAAGCAAGTTGGAGTATTACATCATGGTGTCCCAGTTAAAACCAGTAATAAAGATATTGTGGCCATTTATTTTTTTGCCAGTTTTACATTACAAATCACATTACGCTTGCTCTGATTTGTAGTTGCTTGAGGAAGATTTTTACTCAGTTGTGACTTGAGGATAGTGAATAACTTGAGTGTAAACAGAGAGAAGTATAATGCAAAGTCCTAGAAGCATTTCAAAGAATGCAAATCTGGCACTTTTTTACTCTGAAAGTGGTCAGAATTTGGGGGAACATACAATGAGATCTTTGAGAATGCCATGAACAATACTTAATCTCACAAGATAACCTTGTGGGGTTTGAGGGCAGCATGAACCTAAGACTCTTTTCTGACCACAGATGTGCTCCTTTGAGGTGTTTGCCAGGTAAGTTTAGAGAAATCAGGGAGCCCTCACTTCTAAAGAAAATGGTGGTTTATCTGATAGATAGTAAGGAGTTGAGAAGAAAGATTGCCTGGGAATTCTCAGAATGAATTTGGTTGCAACCCACAGGGTATACCAGAAAAAAAGCCGCAAAGCAGACTTTGAGGGCCAGACAAAGTTTCTCACAGCTTAGTAGAACAGAGTAAAACTTTTTTTAGAAGCAGCTAGACAGCACGGTGCTAATTACTATGGTGCCCTTTATTTCATTTCATTCCATTTCATACTTGTGAAATGCAGCAGCCTACACACTCATGTCTGTGGTTCACCTGTAGTTTTTAGGAATTAAAGGTGTGAAGGCAAAGAATGGCTTCCAAATTAGTCTGGCATTTTATTTTTGAGACAGTCTGGGAGCATTGTTCTGCAGTCTGGCCTAGAATGACATATCAGAGGAATCCTTTTCACACAGCTTTCTGCTAAGCATGGAACATCGTCTCCCTGGGAAAGCTGCAAAGGCTCATGTCTTGTGATACTATAAAGTTAGGGTGGGAAATACCTCTAGAAGGGAATATACCTACCTACTACCATGTCAAAAAAACCCAGGCAAGACTGACAAACATTTTCCCATCTCCCTGTTCATAGCTTTTTCTGCAAAAGTCCTTTTTTAAAGTACTGTTACTTGCAGCAAGAACTTCTCTACTTCTGAAATAAAAAACCCATAAATTGAGTAAAGGAAGAAAGAAACCTGCCAAACTTCTGGAGGTCAAAAGTAAATCTAAAAACAAGTTTGGCATTCAGACGAAATTAATACAGGTTATGACATAGCTTCTTGCTGGTCAAAATGCGCATTTGAATTGTCCTGCTACTGAAATCTGAGCTGCAAGCACAGAAAATTCTGCTGGATGCAATATATTTAATGAATTAATATTACTTATAAAAGCATTTTAGAATCACATTAGTAAACTGAGTAAGGCAATATTGCACTGAAAACTGTATAAATTACATTTAAATAACATTTTAAATTACATTTTAATAACATAAAAATATTAATGAAGGATAAATACATAAGCAGAGCAACCATGATGGGAGAATTTTTTTCAGTATAATAGTTCTTCCTATGTAATGGCAATACCAGCCACATGTAATGCTTCTCCTTACTCTGCAGTCCAAGCAAAACTGACCTGGTAACGGAGAATCCTTCAGATTTATGCAAACCAAAAATAAAAGCATCAGAACAGATTTGCATACATGCAAATTTTCTCTGTGCAATTTGAAATCTGTAAGATCCACTGTCAGTCTGCCTTCTGTCATTTGTGACTGGTTGAGAACCATAAAACAACAAAGAATAGATTACAAGCAGAGTCAAACAAGGGCTTTATCTATGTTAACTGAGTCTGTGAATTCTGGGAAGATGCATGTGAACAGGATTAGCTTGTGATTGTATGGAATTTGCTCACTGCACATTGTCAGAACTTTTATGCAGCTAAAAACTTCACTTTGTAAATAAAGTGTATGAGAAAATGGGATTTCCCATCCCAACAAAGAAGAAAAAAATCCTAGCTCCACAGCTACAGAGCTCAATTCAAAACCCAAAGCACAGTTTAACCCATGCTTGATGTCTATATGTAAATTTGAAAGGATACTGATATCCCAAAAAAAGCATTTCCATCAAACCTTTCAAAAATCATTATTTCTGTCAACGTTACCGATCTGTTGATGAACTGTAAGAGTTCCTGTGGACAGCAGTGAAGCATGGCTTTGTCTTGTGTATTGTGCCACTTGCGTGGTCTTTAGGAATGCCAGTTTTAAAAGACCCTGTCAGACAGCTGAGGATAGAAAAAAAAAGTTTTCCCCTCTAATTGGAAACTTGGTGGCAATACTCCAAGTCAGATGAAAGAGGTTTGGCACATTTAACCAAATTACAGGATTAGCACCAAGTCTGGGAACCATGGTTTCAACATGACTTTCTGCCTTACCAAGGGCAAAATGTGATGACAGAGGAGTCTATGCAAATCATTCAAAAAGCTGAGAATATTTTTTGCACCACTACAAGAGATTTCTTCTGGTAAAATATTTCCTTGTGTGTTAAATGGGGGTAAAGGAAGTCACTCTGTATTTTCACTCCTTTCATCTTGAAGAACAAACCTTTAAGGAAAAGAGAGACCCAGGGGTGCAAGGTGCACTAGGATAGTGAAACACCTCTCAGGTGTGCTTGCAGGCTCACGCTGCAAGTATGGTAGCTGGTCAGGGCAAGGGGTGCTTGAGCATTGCAGGAATTGTCAATAACTGGCTGTCCTTCAATGGAAACTAAAACTGACTTAGATTCTCTCCTGTCTCTTCTCTTTCAGATACGTTCAGAGGGTAGCCTTGTGGATGGCCCCGGAGCAGGCCAGATGGAACAAGACAGAACCAACCATGTTGACGGCAATAGATTGAGTCCATTTCTAATACCACAGTCTTCTCACGTTTGCCAGGCAGAGCCTTCTGCAGTGAAGCTACAGAACGGGAGTCCAGCAACAGAGAGGCCTGAAGTGGAAATAAATGGAGACCACAAGCCGCTATTCAATAAAAGTAACTTTGGAGTGCCTCACTTGAAGGGAAGTCCAAACAATCGTGTTAGCCCCGACCTTTTACAAGAAAAGAAAGTATACGCCAAATATATGCAAAATGGTGGGATCAAACGCACTTTTAGCGAGCCCTCTCTGTATGGACTTCCTGAGAGCAAGAAAGTGAAACACAACAAGGAGGTAAATGGAGAAAAAGTTGAGCCAGAGGACAACAGTGAAAAACCAAGTGTCTCCGATTGTTACAGTGAGAAGAAATCTGAGAGCTTTACAAGACAAGAAAACAAAGCTTCAGATTTGATACCATCTACAAGATACAACAGTGTTGGTTCAGAAAACCCTCATGACCTTCTGATTCAGGATGAGCAGGAGCGGGAAAATATTCATTGCCATAACAGGGACATTGTCTTACTACTTAAGAACAAGGCAGTGCCAATGCCTAATGGTGCTACAGTTTCTGCCTCTTCCATGGAAAGCATGCATGGTGAACTCCTGGAGAAAACACTGTCTCAATATTATCCAGAACATGTTGCCATAGCAATGCAGAAGAACACATCTCATATCAATGCCATTACCAGTCAGGCTACTAATGAGTTGTCCTATGAGACAACACATTCATCCCATACCTCAGGGCAGATCACTTCACCACAGACCTCAAACTCTGAGCTGCCTCAAGTGCCAGCTGTAGTGGTTACTGAGGTCTACAACACAAAAGACTCCAGTAAACCACCTGTATTGCCAGATAGCTGTTCACTTCAGAAACCAGATCTACAGCTACAGCAACAAATTCCAGGCTATGATCCTCACCAGTTACCTGCAGGAAACAGTAATATTCATGGAAGCATAGGGCAGGTTCCCAACCAAGACCTCTCTCTAAGTTCCAGCAGTAAGCTGCAAGCTCAGAGCACTGTTCCAGAAAGGTACTCTGAGCAAGCAGAAAATAATGGTGCTTTCTTTACACAGAACTCAGTGTTTCACACAGATTCCTCCACCGTTCCTGCTCCAGAAATGAACAGTGCACTGTCTGCCGCGGTGCAAGAAGGACACCATTCCTATGATAACAGATGTGACGAAACTCTTTCTGGGGAGATAAAAAATGAAGGGCAACAGGAGGGACCAATGTCAGAAAGTCCCAGCCTCAGCCAGCAACAACTTCACCCTCAGCAGAGCCTTCTGCAACAGGCACAAACATCACAAGATGTCAGTGAAAGCAACCCACAAGCTGCTGTGGCCGCCTCGATGCAGCACCCCGAAGAAGTGAGGCTGGCGTCAGAATCTCCCCTCCAAAACCTGCACGCACACAGAAGCGAGGGTGAGTTGCAACAACACTATCAGCATTTCCCAGGACAGAGAGAACCTCAGACTCCTGACAAAGAAAAGGACCAAGTGAAAGAGCCTACACAACAGGCTCAACATTATTCAAAACCAGCCTGGATAGAACTGGTATCCACCCAGTTCCACCAGGGAGAGCCTCCCCAGAAGCCCAGCGAAGCATTATTGCGGTCAATTCTTCAGTATCAGGCAAGCATGGCCCAAACAGTCTATACAAAACAGTATGCTGAAAGTCCTGATTTATTAAAAGGGCCTTCAGGACAGGCCCAGAGCCAGAAGATAATGCAACAGGAACAATTTCCTCCACTATACAAAAGTGAGAGCTCCCAGCTGCAGCCGCATCCCCCAGCTGACCAGCAGCTGCTGTTCCAGAAACACTCGCCGCAGCTCACAAAGGTGGATTCCCTTCTCAAGTCCCAAGTGCAGCAACACCCTCCACAGCAGCTCCATTTCCAGCCAAGATCAGAACTACAAGCTGATCCGCCTTTAGGGGCCCCTTTGAAACAGCAGCACTTGAAGCCCCAGCCAGGGGAAAATGGGCAATTCTTGCATTCACATATCTTGCAACAGATGCTGCAAAAACAGGCACATCCAGTGCAACTGCCACGCAGTCCACAGCTAACCCCAAACCAGCAGCAGGCTCCACAAATGAAAACTAAAGACCTGCCCCAAGGCGTATCCCACCCCCAAAGCAATGCTGAGCAGCCTTTAGACAGAAAGTCCTTCAATCAACTTAAAGTAGATGAAAGTTTCCAAACTGGGAGTAAGTATCCTAAATCAGCCGCGTTCCCACTGCCTAACCCTCAGCTAGGCCCAGAGAAGGTACAGACCATGAACCACAAAGCTCCCCTTTACATTCAGAAGGCAAATGCCAGTCTCCAGCACCCTTGCCCAAACAACAGGCACCTGATTTCTGAGAAGAAAGGGAATGCCGCAAATATGGAACGCTTTGGAGCCAACAAAATGCAGGACTTGCAGCATGTGCAGTATTTTTCAAATAACTTGACCACAAAGCAAGATGTAAATCATTGTTTTCAAGAACAAGAGCAACAGACACAACAAGCCTCAGTTCTACAGTTGCCACCTCTCCAGCCCTCACAGGGCTACGGTGCTAGTCTGAACCAAGACCTCCCAAGCAAACAAGCTCCACAGATCTCTCAGCAGTACTTACCACACAGCCAAACTGCCCCCCACACCCAAGACCAGAGAGGCTGTCACTTGCAGTCCCAGACCCCTAAGGATTTTCAAAAGCATGCTGCTCTACGGTGGCATCTTTTGCAAAAACAGGAGCAACAAGCATACCAGCAACCCAAAACTGAGACTGGTCCCAGTGCAGCACGCAAGCCTATAAAAATTGAGGCTGGCACAAAGTCTAATGTCTGCATGCGCCCATCAGCTGGACAGCTGGAAAACAAAATGTTGAAAAAAACAATTAAACAAGAGAATCAGCACTTCAGCTGCGAGAACATGCAACAAAAGAGCATCATTGAGACAATGGAGCAGCAACTAAAACAGATACAGGTCAAATCACTGTTTGATCATAAGACTTTTACTCTCAAATCACCCAAACATGTGAAGGTTGAAACAGCAGGCCCTATTACCATCCTATCACGAAATACCAGTGCTGCAGATTTTGACACTCAAACCCCAATCTTAGATCAGCAAGCAAATTTGTCTGCTGAGAAAACCCCGACCAAAAGAACAGCTGGAACTGTTCTCAATAATTTTTTAGACTCACCTTCGAAGTTATTGGATACTCCTGTAAAAAATTTATTGGACACACCTGCCAAAACCCAGTATGATTTCCCATCTTGCAGCTGTGTTGGTAAGTGCTCAGATGTACTAAAAACATAATAGTTCACAGGAAGGAAATGAGCCTTCAAGTTGGGGTCACAGGGTTAGTTGGATGTTTCTGTTGGAAGATTTTTTGGGGGGGATTTAAGAACAGTAATTAGTGAAGACCCATAAAACTGGGATTTTACACACTTTTGCCTACTCCACTTATCAACCCTACATATGAGCCCTTTCTCATTATTTCATAAAGCAATTACCTATTTGATTTTTCAGTCAGAATGCTTATGGCTTCACATCCATTCTCCTTGAGCAGCAGACATGTAACAACAACAAACTGATAAAAAGTAGGTCATAACTTTATGACCTAATTTATTTGTCAAGGTTAGATACAGCTCTTAAAAAAAAACGACCCTGGTCCAAAACCTTTGAGCCTTATGGCCATTTTTTGCTCTAACAGTGAAATTGCTGAAGTTTCTTTTAGTAAAGCCTAAGCGAAAACAGATGTCAAAATATTCCTCACTTGTTGCAGGAGTTTATCCTCCTTTCCAGGCATTTGTCTTCTGTAAGGCTAAAGAAATCCACAGTTTCATAGAGAAGCTACACAAGGAGCACCAAAAAAAAAAGCAGTGGGGGGACTCTTGTTATTGCTTGATGGCCAACCCTGTCTCCAAGATCTGGAAAAGTAGAGCAGAGTGACAGTCATGGTCCCCTAGCCCAAGCTTTCATAGAGTACTGGTACTGAACATAGCCAAGTGTAACAGGCACTTTTAGACTCTACTGGATAAAATATTCAGGCTGAGACAAAAGGTTCAGCATCAAAAATGAGAAGAAGACAATAAAAATCCTTGTTACAGTTTCAGTTACTAGGATTTTGTATCAACTATAAAAAAGGAAAGTTGAATCAATACTCCTCCAAAATGCAAAATGGACCTTTTTGCCTTTTTGAATGTTGGGGCTCTGAGATGATATGTGGGAACAAAAAGTACAGGAAGTAGTGTATTTCTAGAGCTCCCAGGAAGAACTCTGGAAGCCAATTTCTTGCTGCTCCTTGTTTTATAAGAAACAACCTTCAAAATGTAGGGCTTTTTGAAAACACAGTTGTCATGTGTTGGGTTTTTTTTAATACTATTTCTTCCATGTGGTTAGCACAAGTTTTTCTGGCAGTTATTTCCTTATCCTCACTTTTTTTTTTTTTTTCATACTGAATACACCAAGCAAACTTAAGAACTTATCCTCCATTTACATTTTAATTCTTCAGTCCTAGCAAACACTAGGAAATACAGGAGTATGAAACTCTCTCTGACGAACCCAGTGCCCACAGCATAATCTATAGGTTTATTGCTCTTTCTTATCAATATTGTCCTTAAGAAGATTAAATTAAGCCATTCCCCACTGACACGTTCAGATTTATACCATGCCTTCATCGTACTTCCAGAGGCTGTCTCTCAAGGGCAACACCACCCATCCAGCCCTTGGAGTTAGCATGGCAGAAAGCATCAAGTCAGCATTCAGATATCTCCATGTCAGCCAGCACAGCTCCATCATCTCCTGAGCCCAAGCACGGCCTGCCATTTCTTTCACACAGCTGGAGCCTGCTTCCTGGTATCAAACCAATCATGCAGCGTGTATTGTGACTGCTGAGATGGTCCTACCTACACACAGAAAACTGAGGCCACATTCCTGGCATACAAGGGTTTTGACCAGGTCTTGTGCATGACTTTTTTCAGAAAACTTGGGGTTTTTTTTCATTTCACAGTCTTTCTGTGGGTGGCAGGAATTCTCTGTGTAACCTTAGTGGCCAGTTTTTCAAGCTGTAAGTTCCTGCACTGTAACATGTCTGCTGAAAAACAAGTACAGTACAGCTCCCTAACATCAATATTTACTTCTGTTATCCCATTTATCCTCCTTTCTATATACTGGGAGAGGAGGAAGTGGGAGAAGGAGAAACAATTGTTTGCTGATAACAGGAAAACGCCAATTTGAAAGTCAGCGTAGAGCCTGAGATGTGGAGTAAGTGTGCTAGGGAAAGGCACACAGTCTCTATCGCAGCTGTTTGCAGGATTAGTCATTGCTTTGCATGTTTTTTTACAAACTGTGTGGGCAAATATCTTAGACATAAGTGCTTGAAAAGTGACCCCAGGGCCCATGCAGCAGTCTTTTAACAGGCAAGAGGTAAGCTTTGCAATGTGACATTTTACATGAAAGAATTAAGCTTCAAAGTAATAACCTTTATTTTGTTTTAAACAGAGCAAATTATTGAAAAAGATGAAGGTCCCTTCTATACCCATCTAGGAGCCGGTCCTAATGTGGCAGCTATTAGAGAAATCATGGAAGAAAGGTAATTAGTGCAAAGGCACAGAGCAGATTAACATTTATCCTTTTGTGGATATCAGAATTTTTCCAGCTTTTGCACGTAAAGAAACAAACAACTGCAAATCAAGTAATTACTTGTTGGCTTAGCTACTCCAGTGTTACCAACATTACGCACCCTGCTATTCACCAGAGAGTCACAATATTTGACAGGGCTAATAGTCTGCTGGCTGGCACGGGCTGTGCCCTGTGTGACAGATGCCAGCAAACCCAAGCCGGAACAAGTTCTCACCAGCCTGCCAAGCAAGGCGGCTGGCAGTGGCTGCAAAGCCAGGCATGGAGCTGGTGTTCCCTCTGGCTAGGAGAATGCCAGCAGAGAAGGAGGATGAAGAGCAGAATACCAAATTTCAACATTCGTTTCCCATCACCAAATTACTAAATGTCTAAATCCCATTCATTCACGTCCAGAGTAGTGTCACAAAATTGCTGGATGGGATTTCAGCCCAAGAATCGATAAGTAGTGTTGTGAGAAAACATTCCCCTGCCGTGGAGTATTGCACAAACCCAGTCTTATCTTGATTATGGACAATCCCTGTTATCATGTTGCATCCTGTGGTGTGTTTATTGCATCAACGCCAACCAAACCAGGAATTTTTAAAGGCACAGAAGAGATACATGATATGTGCTGTTTAAAAATATATGTAAGCACAAACCCCACCAGCCTAAGATACACAAATTAAAAGCTATCACAAAAGTGGCTTCTGCACTGTGAATTCTGCATTACTTGTAGCCAATAATGACCAGATTTCTAGAGGTACCTGGGAATTCAGTTCCCCCCTGAACAAAGAAGGAAACAAAAAACTCTTCAGTGAAGTCAGAGACAGATAGGAATTTGAATTGTTAGTACCTTAAAAATCTGGATTCCAGAACAGCAGTGAAGCTTCAGCTAGTTGCAGAACCAAAAGCAAGTGGGCATTATTGCAGTGCTGGGTCTGAGCTAAGGAGTACAATTTCTTAGCAGGATCTGTTAGCTTGTGCTCATCATTGCACAACCACAGGGTACTTGTAGCCTATTAAATCCTTCAGATTAAATCCTAAGGTTCTTTCTCTTTCTTAGCACCTCCTTCCTTGTGACTCTTGTGCACAGCTTGCACCAGTAATTTTCAGCTTTGAGAGCAGCTCAAGTGCATGGAAACCACATAAATCAGCTTCCTTCTGGGAAGGAAGAGTGAACATTGACTCTCTGAAGAAATTCTTTACCATCTGTTATCTCCAGAGCTCTCATCAACTGGTTCCTTAGTATTTACAAATAATAAATACAAAGAGCAAAGTCATTTATGTTGCAATGTCAATTATAGAGATGAACATTTTTTTCAGTTTTTTTACTTTCAAAAGTAATTTTTCATTCTTAATACTGACCTTACCTTTTTTCTTTTCTTTTTGGAATTAAGTTTCATTTCATGTTGGCAGAAGGAAATCATGAGATATCATAGGTAACATGCAACTAAGCAGACAGGTTCAGCAGAGTATAGCAGCAGCCACTTGAACAATGGCTAGTGTTCAACTTTATGGTATGAACTATTAAATTCTCTGACTGAAGAACTCCAGAACTCATTAGTTAATTTTGTATCCCTAAGTAAAAAAAACCCAAACCCTTCATTATAAAGATACTCTCAAGCATACATGTGCAGTTAGTGACATTAATCACAACTCAAGCACTTTTAACCTGGCTTCCCATGCATATGGATTGACTGTTAAGGTATCAGCACTGCTAAAGAAGTCAGGATTTGGATTTAGACTTACAATTAATATCTTAGCTATACCAGGAGTATTTTCTTGCAGAATCCACAGTGGATACAAACATTTCCCCTTTTCCTCCTCCCAATTTCTACTTCATGCTCAGTGAGATTTCCTCTAGTTTTAAAGCCAGTCAGCTTTGGGCTGAAAGCAAGCATGACAAACATCAGACACAAATTCCTTTCTGACAGTTGAAGAAATTTGGGATCAAGTCCATTTCATTTCCAGTGTGAAATGTACAACATATTTCTATAGAGGCATCCACATAATTGTTCTGCAATCCAGATTAGAAAACTGATAGAAAATGTTGAGATTTAAATTTTTTTTTAAAATGCAGTTAATTAAAGAAACAAATATATACTAACATCCTAAGCAGGAAAAAGTGACCTAACAGTTGTCTGCAGAACATGTGTAGTACAACTTGATTTTGTTTGTATAATTTCCTGTGACACTGAAACTTCACAATGAGATCACATCTAGAAATAAACATTTTTCATTTCCTTTACAGGACAAAATTTTAAATACAGATACTGGCCCTTAAAGGGTCAAAAGTTCTTAAGGCATCACTAAATGGCTGCATAACAGGAATATACCTTGATTGCTCTGTAGGTAAAGGCAAAGAACAAGGAGACTGATTTAGTTAGTCCCCACACTTGACTATTAAAAGTTAACACCAATGAGTGGTGGAATTCCAGAAATGGTGATGGAAATGCCATTTGCCCAGGGCCCAAGGAGCAGCCAAGCGGCCAGGGTGGCTCAGTCTGTAACACTTGTGGTTTCTGCCCCTGGCGCCCCCCCCCAGCCCTGGTGTGCTCCTGGGCTCAGCAGGTGGGCATCCCAGGGAAATGCCTGGAAACGGCTCAACACATTCAGCACTTTCTGTTGAGTCAAGATGTCTTTCACGTGGCATTTGCCACATATTTCCACTTGGAAACTGGATCCTCTTTGCTCTGGCAACAGCGCTGCTTGCACATGGAGCTAGAGCCTGCCTTGAGAGCATAATCCTCTTGTTTAAATGCTTCAGCAAGAGCTGAGCCTGCCCACCTTGGCTGCAAAATTACACACAAATGGTATTATTTGAGGGCACCTTATGATCCTAACTGGAATATAGAAGTCAAGTAGAAACGAATAAGTAACAATTTATGAGAGGATGAGAAATTTTTTAAAAATAGGCATGATGCAAATTAATCCTGACTTAACTGATTCACACTAAGACGAATAAGCACAGAAAATTAAGAGTGACACATGCCAGCTGTTCCATGACAACTTAATTATATACAATTCACGGAAACAACTTCAACCGATAAATTAAAAGAAAAATAAAAAATTCTTCACCAAATTAAGAGACTTCTTTTTATAAAGTCCACTTTTCAGAATGTCATCTATAACAAATACACTAAAGAAATGGTTAAAATATTTGGTAATATTAATGTGATATTGATAATTTTTACCCATCTGGGATGTATTAAAGACACTTGCCTCTCTTAATATATCAGTCCACCACTGTAATAAAATCATCAAGACAAACCACATTGCACATCTTTCCCTGCAATTCACAGTGTTTATTTTTCTACAATAAGACTGGCAAATGTGCTCCGTCTTTTCAGTATTCACACAGAACCAAAGGAATCTTCTTATTGTACATATTTTTGTTTTGTTTAAGATTTGGACAGAAGGGTAAAGCTATAAGGATTGAGAGGGTTGTCTACACTGGGAAAGAAGGCAAAAGTTCTCAAGGATGTCCAATTGCTAAATGGGTAAGTGATGTAAACAAATTGATCTAGTCCACTATGATGGTTCATGTAGCTGACAGCAGTGACATGTCTTGTTAACTGACACTAGGAAACTTAAAATAGCTCAACAGCAGCAGAAATATGGGTTGCCTGTAGCCTGCTCCCACCCATCTCTCACTCCATTGACTTGTTCCATGGAGAACAGCAAGAATAAAATTTAATTTAAAGGTATGAAAACCTAAGCAGAAGGGCATATTTGCTTAGATTTAAGTTTTGCACCACCTGACATTTTCACTGCTGTTTAATTTTAGCCTACAAATAAGTCCAGTAAGTGCACCACTTTGATGTCTTTAAAATACCTTCCCAGTTGGAGACAGGTGTTATGACACCCTCTTAGCAAACACTGTCATACTTTGGAACAAATTATTGAGTGGTTTGGATTGCTAAGGAAAGACAGGATAAGCAAAAATTAATACATTATAGTTTTTAAGCACACCAGACTGCACCCATTTTAGGAAATGCTTCTCAGTGCTTATGCTACTGGAAGGACACTGTTTTATTTGAAAAACATCTACTGATTTCCTCCCAACACTGTTTGTATGTAATAAGAGCAGGTCACAAAACTGTGAAGCTGGTTATGAATATAGCTGCTTAAGTTTGGAAGGGGAGAGAGCTCCTGTGCCCAGTTATTTAGTCCCTTCCTTACTGCCTGCCTTTCCCTACTTGCTTCTTACCCTAAGACAGATGTCCACCACCCAGCTCTGTGTGGGGAGACACCTCACTGCCAATCTGGGCCACAACCATAGTAGAGATTCAGGAGAGGATTCCTGCTGAATCAGAGCATGGAGGGTACTTTTACAAAGCTGGTTTCCACCACCATGGCTTTCCATGCCATCAGTCAACCCCTTAGAGTCAGCTTCATTAAACACAAAAGGGTAGCCCTGCCATATCACAGTTGGGAAAACCAGACTGAACTGTCAGAAGCAAAGAGGAGGTGTCTTGGATTGCAATGCAAGATGTAACCAGACAGAAGGATACAAGAAATAACCTCCCCACACGCACAGTAATGCTGAGGCTTCCTATTCTCTTGCTCTTCACATTAAGAATGGCATCGTTTGTGTTGGGGCTTTGGGGTGTGTGTTGCTATACATGCAGGTAGTCCGCAGAAGCAGTCAGGAGGAGAAGCTGCTCTGCTTGGTGCGCGAACGAGCGGGACACACATGTGAGACAGCTGTCATCGTGATTCTCATCCTGGTCTGGGAGGGAATCCCAACCAGCCTGGCTGATAAGCTCTACTCTGAACTCACCGACACCCTGAGGAAGTACGGCACACTCACGAACCGGCGCTGTGCCCTGAACGAAGAGTAAGTGCAGCAAAGGCTGTGCTCACCACACCTGCAGCCCCATCTTCAGACCCAGCACCTCCACTCATGCTACCCAGCTACTTCAGGTTGTTTGAAAACACACAAATTTAGTAGGAAACCCAAAGTAAACTCTCTTATATACAGGGAAAAACATTTTCTCAGACTTGTGAAGCATCTCAATATATTTAAAAGAAGGGATCGCAGCAGGGGCCAGGATAGCTGATACCTCAACCTTGAAATAAAAGCTGGGTGCTATATCATACTTGTGTAAGCTGACACAGATTAGCCTCAATCTAAAGAAATTGCACTGTATCTTTTTCCCATGCCTTTTTGAGAGACAAGAACATTTAGACCAAAATTACCACAGCTATCACTGTATGTTACTTTGGCTTCATGGGTAGAGTCATATTTCAGGAATTATTGCTTAGCCCCTGCCACAGAGCTCCCACATTCTTGCAGTGCTGTCAGCACAAGCCCCTGAGGCACCATGAATATCAGTACCTAACAAGGCACCACACAAACATACCCTCACCCGAGCAAAGCTGGGTTTCTCACACAAGTATAGAACCCCCAAAGACCCTGCTATGTAACCATGAAATTATTCACTCTGACAAGTTCTTCTGTTACAATATGTGTGTCTCTCTCTTACATTTCTTCATTATTTACTGGTGGAAGATGATCCAGACCACTAATTCCCTGGAGCACTAGCAGAATGCTGATGGTCACTGCCAGTGCACCACAGGGAGACCTGCCTGCTGCTAACAGCTGTGTTCTCTTATTTTTAGACGGACTTGTGCATGCCAAGGGCTGGACCCTGAAACTTGTGGTGCTTCATTTTCCTTTGGTTGCTCCTGGAGCATGTACTACAATGGTTGTAAGTTTGCCAGAAGCAAGATTCCAAGAAAGTTTAAGCTGATGGGGGATGACCCAAAAGAGGTTGGTGTTCATTTCTGAAATGAGTTTCATTTGCAAAGAAATGTTTTCTGTTGCTCTGTAAATAGATATACAGTACAAGAGAGCAGGGCCTGAGGCCCCCGAGTGCTGTACATGTTGAGTAATTAAATAACTGCCAGCCAAAACTGATTGATTCCAGTCACTGAGCCAGCTGAATTGACTGTCCAAATTCTGACAGCTGGTAAAAGCCCTGAGACTTGAAACCATGTTTGCAGGCTTTCACAATTAGAGGGGAGGGCATGGCCTGAATAATTCTGCTGTATTAGGCCTGCAGTTGAGCATTCCCCAGTGGCACAGTGGAAGGTTTACCAACTAATGGCACATAACACTGCAAGTGGGAACCAGAGCAGACTGGTTCAATGGAGATAAACATAATGAAACTTGGGAGATGATAATAGGAAGAACAGGATAGGAAGACTCATTCTACATACAGTCCTGCTCCACTGAATGTTTCCAGACCCAGCTCTGTGTTACAACAAACTGGCAAATGTTTAAAATGAGCCAGAGAAATAAACATTGACCTTAGCCTGGACATGAGATACCCTGAAGTTATGCCTGCAGTGACTCCTGGACACCTCCAGCAAGTCATGTGAAACTCCAGTGGCCCAGTCTGCTTCCTGGCAAGGATGTGCAGATTTAGTCTCTTGCCTGTATACTGGCACGTTAATGCACAGTTTCACTGTATTTTGATGTCTTACACAAATCCAAGCATTATTCTCTCATGATCAGAGAGACAGGTACGTCTGCATCCTACAGCCAGTGCTGAAAAGAGTGCACTGTTCAGAATATCATCATAACTAACACAGGTTTTCCTGTCCACTACTCTTCTGCAGCACCAAGAACCACAAAATAGCTCTCCTCCAAACATGCTGTGGCACAAAGCCTTCTTTATCACAGCCTGCAATCCTGAACTACCTACATTTCTAAGATGGATACCTGGCCAGAGCATACCAGGGCACTCTTCCAACTTGCATTCTTGGATTTACTTCCTATGGGAGCCAGTTCTAGGCAGGAAAGAGGGTTTTACCCTCCGGTCCTGGTCCCAAAGTTGGGGGCAGCCCATGCTTTCATACATCCAGACCAGGGGCTGGGTTCCACAACACAGACACAGTTTATAGAGAGCACAAACAGAATCCTCAACAACAAAAACTAGAAGTTACACTTACAAATGCTAACCTACAGGCCGTACAAAAGCTTCACATTCTGGCAGCGGGCACCAGGTCACAAGATATTTTTTGACAATTTCACATCAAACCAAACTAGGATATTGTCCTGTAGTAGGTAATACAAACTTTCAACACACCAAATGCATTCCTCTCTGAAACCTCTTTTCTCACAGCTCTTCACATCTTCCTTAAATACAAAAAACTCCTAAAAAGAAATACACCACTCCAGTATGCCACCATTCTGTATGCACTTAAAGATAAGGGCCTCATCCAAGCAAGGTTTTGAATTTGGGATTCTCATCCTTAGATGATGGGGAACAACTCTGGATTATGTTATTAGACTGTTTTTTCAAAAGGCTATATTTTGACAGTGTACAATTTAGAGAAAAAAAGGAGGTGTGGTCATTCCCATCTCCATATCACCAATTACTAGACACTTCAGGATTCTTCAGTGCATAAGGATTGGGAACTTTGTGAAGGCTGCAATATTTAAATGCTTTTAAGTTTGTAAATGTAAAAATATTTCAGTATGTCAAACTGTTGTCCTTGAAATATGCAAAACCCTTAAATTAGCCATATTTACTTGGACCATTCTGATGTTATTTCTCTCAAGCTTTCTGAAGAGTATTATTTTCCCACAACTCCAAAAAGGAAAATAATGAGGATTATCATACTTATATCTAAAACATACCCACATTGAAGAATGAGATTTTTCTTAATACAAACCAAATTAGGAGTATAATATGTGATGTTCTATTGCAGGTTTCCCACTGCATTGCTATAACTGCTCCATTCCTTTAAAGGCCTTGGAATAATAAAATTAAAAGGAGATTCACAACAGTCACTGTCTAAACACCAGTGATATTGGTTTATGCCTTTACACAACTGTCAGTGTAAACATGATTGTGTAAAGACCCTAACTTGTTGGATCCCAGATGCATAGTATGGAAATGTCATTGAACCCTGTTTCATCTCCAACAGGAAGAAAAACTAGAATCCAATTTGCAGAATCTGTCAACCCTGATGGCACCTACCTACAAGAAGCTTGCACCTGATGCATATAACAACCAGGTATGACGGAGAAAAAAGGGAATACAAGCAGTCATGGAAATAACCTGATTTTTAACATACTTCCCAATGCTACAGCCTTGCACCAAACCATTATATACATTTCGTGCCAACATTTCTTTGATATCAGCATGAAGATGAATAGAAATTAACAATTCCACTTAAAATGCTCTCACAAGTAAAACTAGTCAGATTTGGTCCACTAAACAGAATTAATCTTTTCACCTACATCAACATGATAAAATTATTTCACTCCTCAGCTCCAAAATACAAATTTTTTGATTTAGCATGACTTACCATCCAAACCAGCAAAGCTGTCATGAATATGGTGTGAGGTTGGCAACAGTTTGAACTCAGGTCCTGAAGCCACAGTTTCAGTTCGGCTCTCTTAAGCAGCAAATGAGTTTAGTTTTCACCAAAATGGCCTTTATAAACATGATTTTAAAGTGAAGTTTTATATTTAAATACTCTCAGCCCTGCATATGCACTCAAGTGCCTGCACCAGCCTTTTTGCATGAGGGGATCGTGTGCGCCTGTTTTCCATGGATCATTTTTCTCTGATGAGGTTCCCAGTGTGGCTGTGCCTCCTCTACATTTCATTACAAAATGTCTTTCAGCCTGTTACACCGAAATTTGCCAGCACGCCACCTGCAAACATATAACTGTTGACCTTCATTTTCATTGCTCAGGTTTATACTGCTAGGAACATTCACAGAGCTTACAGTCCCCGAACCTTCAGCATCTACTGCAAACTGTGACATCACCCTGCTTTCCTATTGACAGCACTGTACAACCAGCACAAGACAGATTCTCAGCTTTAACAGAAACAGAAAACTAACACAAAACTGTCCATTATCATTTGCTGTAAAATTCACTCCTTTACTGCATATTTAGTAGCAGCTAAACAGGGTAAGCAGACTCAGTGCAGACTTAGCCAGTTTCACTTACCTGATGAGATAATGTTTGGAGACTCATTATGGAGAAAACTGTGGCTATGTGCCCACTAGCTGTGGTTATCTTTCCAAATATCTGAGAGACATTCTGCAAGAGAAAATAGGAAGAGAAAGGGAAAAAAAATGAGATGGTGAACAATAAATTGTTTCTTAGGTTGGGCTGTTTTTCACACAAAAATTCACTAAAGAACTTTTCTCCAAGTAAGCTGTGGTGCTGCCGCCCAACATTGGTTGAAAATACATGCTTTTACAAGTTTCAGGTTTTTACCTTATGTAATAAGGCATGTGTATAACTTGGCTTATTTCAGGAGTTTCATTCAGACCTTGTATTTGTGGGGAAACTGTACTCGAGCTACTGTTAGTGGCTTTAAAGAAAGATGATTGAGTTCTAATTTGTATGATATTATAAAGGTTCTAAAACAAAAAAAGCACTAAAACCACATTTCAAATTCTCAGAATTATTCTAATCCAAATCCAAACCACTTCTGGATTAGAATCAAGAACAGGAAAGGGTCTGTTTCCCAACTGGACCAAACAGAACATTTCAGAGAGCACCTGCCCCCATACAGTTTGACCAGATAATTATAGTCTGGCCAACATTTCAGACCACTCACATTCAATTCCAAAGAAGTTTACACAGTTTTGAAGTTTTGTTCTGCTTTTATTTGCAGATTCTAGGGAAGGAAATAATTCAGATTTGAAAAATAAATGTCTGTGAGCAACCTAGACATATTTTTAGCGATTTTGAATGAAGACTTGGCAAATTTGACCTTACCTTAAAAAGGGATCCATTAGTTCCATTAAGTGTAGATGTTCTGTGCATTCACTTAAAAGGTTCGGGAATTTCAGCAAAACATTTTATAAATCTGGTTTCATTTTTAGTTTTCTAAATAAAGTATGAAACCATCATTTTCCTAAGGTTTTATCTTCCATTACAAAATCCTTTCTTTTTGTGTAAGGTCTGTTGTTGCATTGTGAGTTCTTTCTAAAGCTCCTTAATAATGACTGCATGGGCACAAAGTACTGTCTCAACTGAATTCTCTCTCTTTTAGTCAGGGGTTAAGCTTATGAAGCTAATGAAATACATGTTTAGCATGCCAAAATATTACAAATGAAAAAGCAAATTATTGTTTTTCATTAAGTCATTCTGAAGTCAGTTTTCCAAAGTCATCTTCCCTTAATACCTTGGTATACTTCCAGTCTACACAAACTTTTCAACCTGAGTGCCAGTCACAGAAACCATGCACTGCATTTGTCATGTAAAAACACCAACCCCTGGCAGAAAATCAGGAGTAATACACAAGGAAAAGTATTATTGACCAATTTTACAATCACGCCAGAGACTGATGGTACCAGGGAACAAAGCAGCAAGGAATGAAGGAAGCATGGATACAAAACGGCCATCAAATTGCTGTAGTTTATTTGCTTTCAAGATGTGTTTGTTGTCACTTCCAAGACATGCAGGAGACCTGCCCCTTGTCACAGCAGAGCATTCCTTGTGCACTTGGTGTCGTGGAGCACCGAGTGAAACCTGTCCTGTCTCTCCAGATCGAGTACGAACACAGAGCCCCTGAGTGTCGCCTGGGTTTGAAGGAAGGCCGCCCATTCTCAGGGGTCACTGCCTGCCTCGACTTCTGTGCTCATGCTCACAGAGACTTGCACAATATGCAAAACGGGAGTACTCTGGTAAGTCTGGGATGTGTACCAGCCTCCTCACTCCAGCACTCAGCTCTTGATTCATTATCTCCTGTCTTTAAATTTATACTGCATAATGCAAATTAATAATAACAAAAAAACCCCAACCCATTAGGCAGTAACTAAGCTAACTTATTATCCCCTACACATTTCTTTTTCAAATGAATGAGAATTACAGTGTATTAAAGAAAGGTTTAACACAGACCTGGTAAAAGAGGAACTGTGAAGACAATGGAAAGAAGGTCCCAGCAGAGCTGAAATGCCTGTTTCTGTGTTCCTGGCACAAAATGGTTCATATTTACCCTCTTGAAACCCTCCTTTTCCAACAACTTTGGACTATACCTTCTAATAAAATAGAAGTAGAAACAAATAACTCCTTTCTGAGAGTTTTGGAAATTTTGGGGTTTATTCCTGCTTTGGATGAGCAGAAAGTCTGCAAGTCCATGTACCCTTTACTCTCCTCAGTTCTGATTTCTGGCAGGTACACCTGAGGTTCTGTAGAAGATACAATAAAAGCAAGCTGGTTTTCAATGTGTATTGGATTATTTCTGTGACAAAACAGTTGGCCCAACCATATTCAGTTCTGAATAATCATAAAGGTTGTAGTTTGAAGCAGCTCCCTAGATTTACAGTGCAGCTCTTATTACAACCAAAGAGAGTATCTGCCTTTTTAATTCAAACTGAATTTCTCCTGTTTACAGGGTCTGACTTAATTCACGAGTTAATCACCACCAATACAATGTGCATTTCCAGCTAAGCTTTCTTCCCAAAGCTGGGACAATGATTTTTCTGTAGAAGATGTCCCTATCAGAATCTTTTTCCACAAAGACCTGTTCTAGCTAGAACTAATACAACAGGCCTGCTGCATGACAACAGTAACTCCCCTAAATCTTGTTATTAACATTAAAGTTACACTGTAAGGGGGTGTGAAGTACAACACTTACGTTGTATAACTTGAGTGTGTTATATTGCACACTCTCTCTTGATAGGTAGCTACCTCATGTATTGCAGTGAAAGAATCTTCAGGTGAGTACAAAGTCACAGATTCCACTGCTTTAGCTCTCTGGCCACAGTACAATGGATCACAGAGTTTATTTCACATGAGGGTAATCCCTAACTATACTGTTCATTTCAGCACAAGTAAAAGAAATAGATATCTATACACCTTCTGTTTCTTTTAACACTGTCCAACAAAGTAATGGACAACAAAGTAACTACATTTGCAGGCTTGTTGTGATATGCAAAAATTGCACAGAAACTTACAGTTTACGAAGAGCTTGCCAGATGACACTGCTGACAGTGTCGGGGCAAGGCACAATGTAGAGGCAGAGCTTCAGATCTCTACATTTTTGTGACAGGTTTGCACACTGACTAGAGAAGACAATCGTGAAATTGGCCAAACACCAGAAGACGAGCAGCTCCATGTGCTCCCATTATACAAAGTCTCTGATGTGGATGAGTTTGGAAGCACTGAGGGCCAGGAGGAGAAGAAGAGGAATGGCAGCATCCAGGTCCTTACCTCCTTTCGACGGAAAGTAAGGATGTTAGCAGAGCCTGTTAAGACCTGTCGGCAAAGGAAGCTAGAAGCAAAGAAAGCAGCTGCAGAGAAGCTTTCCTCCTTGGAAAATGGGTCTAGCAAAGCTGAGAGAGAGAAGTCTGCTGTGGCACGCAACAAGCAAGGCACCTCTGAAGCAGCTGGTCACGCAAAGCAGCTGGCAGGTAAACACGGGAATCTGAGCGGGGTCACCAGTGGTAAGCATCCTACAAATCAGAGCCAGTTATAATTAGCCTCAAGAAAACCATTATTATCAGCCCAAGAATGTATTGTACTAAAAAGGCAAGAGGTTTCTTGAAAGTGAATATCAATATTTTATAAATACTAGCATGCCTAATTGGGTACAACTCCAGAGAAGCAAAAATAAAGAAAAGTTGTAATAAGAAACCTTTTCCTGTTGGATAGTAAACACTTGTAGAAAACTAGAAACTAACTCTGCTTGCCATCCAGTGTATTGTAAAGTATCTTTAAAGGACTAGTAGTGCTAGAAGCCATGAAGAGAAGTGTGTGGTGCTCCTGCCAAAGAATGACCTACACATCACTCAATGTCTGCCACTGTTACAGAGAACCTTCTAATTTCAGGAGATGCAAGCATAACCTCTTTACCACTATTTATACTCTCTGCATCAAGACCAAAAGCAAAGCATGTTTTCCATAGTGGAGTAAGAGTTTATGTCAGTTCTCAGCACCAGATTTGAGAGTCCTGAGCAAAGGAGTTATCACTATTATAACTAAAAGGAGTTATATATTATAACTATTTTATTGTTGCAGCAGTTTTGTCAGAAAGGAAAAAAGCATACAGGGCCACCCAGGGCCACCCAGAAGGTCACTGAAATACCTATGAATAGAAGTCAGCTGTCCCATGACCCAGGCAAGGGTTGTGACCATTAAATGATGCCATTGCACTTTAATGAATGGTATTTTTGCTCTTATGTTTTCAGTTAATGTCACGTATTACTGCACCGTTCTATCAGTGATTTGATTTTAACGTACTGCTAGGGACATTTCTTACAGTCAGTTTTATTCATGTAGATGAGAAGAATTATTTATTCTTGGGGAAAAGAAAGTCACTTTGTGCATGGCTGTTTGGGAGCACTTTGATGCTCCACTTCATGGGCTACTTAAAAGATGATTCAACTCTTCGGATTTTGCGCATATGATTCTGAACAGACTGCACTGTCCTTTTTTGCCCACATCCACTAGCATCTGATCTCATTGGATACAGGCCAAAAGGGAAGAGTAGCCTTAGTATCTATTCAGCTTCTGAAGGATGGTGTTTGAGATATGAGAAAGCGAGTGTCTGTTAGTGAATCTACTTTTCTTAGAAATTTCATATTAAGTTTTTAATTTGTTGGGTGGTTGGTTGGTTTGGGGCCTTTTTTTTTTAAGCCTGTTTGTTGTGTGGTTGTTTGTTTTTCCTTTTTACATCTACAGATCTTTTACATCTTTCAGGACCAGCCACACAACAGCAGCAGCAGCATCTACAGCGCTCTCTCCTTAACAATCCTCAGTCAAATTCCATTAACTCTTACTCGGGTTCAGGTTCTGCAAATCTCTATGGAAGGTTGCCTAATCCAGCCAATGCTTATCCAAACTCTTTGTACACTTCAGATCCATATGGAGGGTCCAATCCCATGAACCTCTATACAACCTCATCACAGTCTGCGGGGTCTTATTTGAATTCTTCCAGTCCCATGAACCCTTATTCAGGATCTTTAAGTCAAAATAACCAATATCCCCCCTACCAATGCAATGGAAACATAGCTATGGACAACTGCCCCTCTTACTTGGGCTCATACTCTTCCCAGCATCAGCACATGGACTTGTATAGTTGCCAGAGCCAAGACCATATGTCTAAACTAAGTCTACCACCCATTCAAACATTATACCAGCATAGATTCGGGAATAACCAGAGTTTTGGTCCCAAGTACTTGAATTATGGAAACCAAAATATGCAGGTAGACTCCTTCAGTAATTGCACCATTAGACCAAATTTACACCACGTAGGGTCATTTTCCTCTTACTCAGCCCATGAGGCCAATGGCCATTTTATGGAGGTTGCCTCAAGGTTAAAATCTAACCTGAGTAATCCAAGCATGGATTATGCCTCCATGAGTAAAACAGGTGAACATCAGCACATGCAACCCCCTCCACATTTATCACATGACTACCATTCTGCTCCAAGTATGTTTAGTGGTCCTCCTAATTCACTGCATCTCCAAAATAAGGATAATGAGACGATTTCACATGCAGTTAATGGTTTGTCTAACATGCTTCCAGGTCAAAACCATGACAGGACTACTCCCCAGGGTGGTTTAGATAAAACTGACGTGCTGAATCCAGAAAAAGCAGAGGATCCTGATGAAGTCTGGTCAGATAGTGAGCAGAACTTTCTGGATCCAGAAATTGGAGGAGTGGCAGTTGCTCCATCTCATGGGTCAATTCTCATAGAGTGTGCAAAACGCGAGCTCCATGCAACGACTCCCTTAAAAAATCCCAACAGGAATCATCCCACCAGAATATCCCTTGTATTTTACCAGCACAAGAGCATGAATGAGCCAAAGCATGGTCTGGCTCTGTGGGAGGCAAAGATGGCTGAGAAGGCAAGGGAGAAAGAAGAGGAATGTGAGAAGTATGGCCCAGACTACGTGCCTCAGAAATCCTATGGCAAAAAAGCCAAGCGGGAGCCTGCAGAGCCCCACGAGCCCTCTGAGCCAACGTACCTGCGCTTCATCAAGTCCCTGGCACAAAGGACACTGTCAGTCACCACGGACTCCACCGTAACCACATCTCCATATGCCTTTACACGGGTTACAGGGCCTTACAACCGATATATCTGACTTCACGCCTTGGTTGGTTACCTCATTTGAAAAAACACCTTGTCACTAGGGTAGTAGGTGCTTTAGGTTTCATGAAAGGCAAGGGTGGAGAAGAAAACAGTGTTTTCATGGAACTCATCAGTGGAAGAAGCCTCGACACACCAGCAAAAAGAGGTAAATCTCACTAGAGCACTTGTTTTCCACTGATTTTTAAGTGGTTGCAGATGGCATGTAGGAAACAAGACCAAGGCATCCTATGCAAAAAAACAACAACAACAACAAAAAAAAACCAGAAGAAGAAAATAAAAGGAAAGAAAAAAGAAGAGAACACAATGAAGTGTTTCACAATTTACATTGGAAAGCACTGGCTCTAATACTGAAAGAGATCATCTGCAAATGGAATTTTTTTTTCCTTACAGTTTTGCACATCTGTGGCCACTTTTAATGTCATCAAGTTTGCGTAGTCGTGGAACAGGAGCAAAAAAAAAACCCTAAGAAAAATAATACTGTAGTATTATAACTGCAGGAATCTTAAAATAACATCTGGTGCTGAATCAACGATGTACTGAAATACTGGAATTATGGCTTTTTAACATGCAGTTTTTACTGTAATCTTAATAGTCTTTTGATTTTATTTAACAAAGTAGATAAAACAAATAGACAGCAAAACACTGAATTTGTCTGAATATTCTAAAACCATGGTGCTATCTAAGAGAATGGTGTCTTTATTTTATCAGTGAAACAGTTAATGCCTTTATAACAAAATGTCAATGATGTAGTCAAATGTTCTTCAGCAACAGGGAGGACCTTTTAATTCATATATGTATTGAAGTTACCTGGTGTTAAAATAAGCTTACTTTTTAAGATATGGGAATTACAAAGACCTCTGGATTTTGCTCATCCAGTCAAGTCCTAGAAATGGACAATAAAATAGAGAGATATTTTTTTTTAAATAGTGTTTCAAAAGCACTTTGTCTACCTAAGCTTGGCAACTTGAACAATGCTAAGGTACTAAGACATTAAAAAAAAAAAGACAAAAAAGAGTTTACTTTGGTTTTAAAATGCAAAGATAATTTTTTTAAACTAAAAAGCTTTTAAATACTTTTGGTTTAGCCATGCATCAGCTAGTGGGCTACATATCCATTTTTAATACAGTCAGTTATGGTAAAAATGGGGCTTACTGGATATAAGGGAATACTTTAGTACACAAAACACATTTTTTCTGGTGCTCATCTCACACAGCTATACTGTAAACTATTTTCTACAATTATTATGACAAGTTCATTGCTCAAATATGTACAGTTTTAAGGAAAGAATTTTATATTAACCACAGGTAATAATTAGCAGCATGCAACAAACTACACCTAGTTAGCATGGGCTTCTGCTGTTTCTAGAGATCTGTGTGCTCCCACTATGGAATGGCAGAACTGCTTTTGTGTTGATAATTATGTACTTTGTGGTGCAAGTCATTTCTTGGTGCAAGTGCCCTCTTTTCCAGGAAGACGGAACAGACCGATGCCTACACAAGATGAATGAAACAGGGTTAGTTCTGTACAATTCCGTTGATTAATAGAAAAAAAAAAATAGGCAGCTGGCTTGCTGTGGTGGTTTTAAATCATTAATTTCTATTAAAAAAAAAAGCAGGAGAGTTGTATAGTAAATTAAATTGTAAACAAGACTTTTTTTAACGCAATGCTTTAGTATTTTAGTACTGTAAAAATATTAAATCTATATATATTTGGGTTTTGAGCTGAATTCACATCATGGTGCTACTCAGCCTGCTACAAATATATCATAATGTGAGCTAAAAATACATTAAAAGGTTTGAGTGATGTTCCTACTTGTCATATACCTCAACACTAGTTTGGCAATAGGATATTGAACTGAGTGTGAACGTTTATATATTGTATACCATCTTTTTCCCCCAATAGCCTTTGAAAAAAAAAAAAACCTAAACAAAAAAACTCTCGATACTTGACATTTTAGCAAGTATAACTTGAACTTCAACTTGTTTCTTTTTTCTTTTTTTTTTTTTTTTTGTTCTAAAAATTCAGGGATATTTCAGCTCATGTTCTCCTATGCCAACATGTCACCTGTGTCTATGTAAAGCTGTAGTAGGTTAAATATTATTCTTTGATTTTTTGTTTTTGTTTTGTTTTTTTCAGGGATTTAATGTTTTTCTTTTGAATCCCTTCTCTTCTTTTTCTTGTACATGTATTGTGTAACTAAAACTAATTTTGTAAATTTGTTAGCTCTTTATTGTAACAGAAGTGTTTAAGAGATTTAGAATGTTTTGACTGTTTCAAATGATTAAACAAAAAGAACGTAGAATGCACTGAGCTAATTAAAGGGAAAAATGTAAGGCAGGGGTTTGGCAAGTGACTGTTTGCTAGAGTTGTTCAAGTCACTCTCTAAACAAGGCTTCTTGAATATTGTAATGAATAAAATAAAATATTAAAAGGTACAGTCTGTACAAGGGCTTCCCTAAACATGCAAATCTCCATGTCCCAGCTATATCTTGTGCAATATACTGTAAGATTAAGTTTGGTCGAAAGAAATTCTATCCCAGAATCACAACCTAACTCAAGTAAATCAAAGGAGGCCTTTGGGTTTAATGGTCAAATATTTATTATGGCTATTTGTTTTTTTCAGTCTGTGACTTTATCACTCATTGAAACAAAAGTTTTGCCTTTTTGAAAAAAAAAATGATGGTTATATGTCAGATTAAGTAAATCATTATATATCTTCATCTTTTGGTGATTTTTTTTTTTAATCCTATATAATTCATGTAATCCATAGTAGATGTTTGGTTAATATGCCATGCACTGTCATTTGCCAAACTGCTGGCAGCAGGAGCAGGAAGCTTAGTTGGTGAATCAGTTTTGTATTGTAAATACCCAACCTGTAATTTCTGGTGTACAGAACCCTGCCTCAGTTGGAATGAATGACAAAGCAGACCGAGTTGCTTGTATAGGATTATCAGGTTGATTATAGCCATACTTGAAGATGCTTCTGAGAGTTGTCAACTTTACTTGAATGAATTTTTCATCTTGATTGACGCACAGCAGTATAAAGTTCACTTCTAAAGCTAGTGGTTAACTTCTGTAGGAAACTTTAGCAGTTTGACACTAAGGTAATGAACTTCTGTGTGCATTTTCTATGCTTATGTTCTACTTTTTTTTTTTTTTTTACTTTAGTTTCATTCATTTTCATGAGATGTTTGGTATGTCTATAAAGAGAATCCAAGGATGGTTATAAATACTGTAAGTATTGTAATGTAATGCAGGTTATTTGAAAGCTGTTTATTATTATATCATTCCTGATAACGCTGAGATGTGGGTGTTTTTAATAAAATTTATATTTATTTAATGCACTCTAAGTCTTTCTTGCAGAAACTTGTCTTTTCTTTGTCCTTTTTAGCACCTAACAACAAAGCAGGCATCATGCTCAAAGTGCATCACTAGGGACTTCAGAACAGGAAGCCTAGGCATCACATTTATTCCTAGTTCTTCTTTGACCCTTACCTCTAAGAGGCTGGGACACAGGCTACTGAGCCCAGGCTACTGCTCCATAAAAGCTGTGTTTACAGGAAAGGAGGGAGGCGTTTTTATGGGCAGGAAGAGACAGTAGCGCTTAACAGCTAGTTTTCCATTGGTGTTTGTGTACACAAATGAATATGGCATATTCACTGTTCCAGTGCCCTCACTGCTCAAGTAACAGCCACAAATGCACACCTAGCAGAGGCAGGACAAGGGGGAGACTCTAAGCGTTCATTGGTTTTGTTCAGGGTGTTTAGCTGTACCTGGTTAAGCATTTTTCTACTTTTTTTTTTCAAAT
Organism: Donacobius atricapilla; assembly: GCA_013397315.1. Lineage (NCBI taxonomy): Eukaryota > Metazoa > Chordata > Aves > Passeriformes > Mimidae > Donacobius > Donacobius atricapilla. The sequence goes on from WBMY01015948.1 coordinate 41,954, forward strand.
CACTCCCAAATGGTGGGACACGCCAACAAATAGGGGAGCCAGGGGAGGGTTAAACTGGATGTTAGGAAAAATTTCATCACCAAGAGGGTTGTGAGATTGGAAACAGCTGTCCAGGGAAGTGGTTGAGTCACCATCCCTGGAGCTATTCAAAAGACCTGTACATGTGGCACCTAGGGACATGGTTTAGTGGTGGACTTGGCAGTGTAGGTTTATAGTTGGACTTAATAACCTTAAATGTCTTTTCCAACCTAAATTATTCTGTGACCAAGAAAAACCCCAAAACTGTAAAAGCTGAAAACCTCAGGTATAATCTAAATCACTCACAAGCTAGCAAAAAAGCAGAAGTAGTAAGAAAATGTGTCTGAATCAATACCAGGACATACATCCTTGGAAGCATCAGACAAAAAAGCTTGTTCTCCTAGTCCCTTTATTTAACTTCAGGGGATATGAGGACTGAATTCTGAAATAGCCTATTCTGTGGAATGGACAGAAATCACTCTCCCCACATGTGCAAAATGTTTCTGTGACAATTGCAAGAATTCTCAAGCTTCCTTTTTCAGAGCCTGAGTTTGTTGTCAGCACTGGTACCCCATTCATCAACACCACACACCTTGGAAAGCCCCCCTGCTACACACATTTAGATCACTCAATGTCTTGGGAATTTGGCGATTTAAAGCTCAGCAATCTGTCATGTTCCCCCCCAGCTCTCAGTGTATTCCCAGGTGGGAATGTCTAGAGGCAGGCTAGCACCCTGTAGCAGCCAAGTGTTGCTGTTTTCGGTGCACAGGTGCACTTTGCTGCATCTGCCAGCTGAACAGACAGAGGCACTGGCTTTAACAGAGCTCTTGCAGTCCTTTAGCCTTCCTTGGAAAAGAATCCTGCCATTAATGAACATCCCCACTGGCTGCCTTTCAGTATAATTTCTTCAGTTCACTTCCCGAGATCTCATTCCAGAGGTGCTAATACAGCACAATGTGCTCATAGCCAAGACCACAGAAAAGTCAAACCAGATCTTCCGACGGCACTTGTCCCAGGAACACGGGCTCTTCCCAAGACTTGGGCAGTCTGCTGCTGTGCCTCGGAGGGCCGTGACAAGGCACTGTTCACTGTCACTACCCAAACCACTGGCTGTAGCCCTCATACAGTGGTTACAACTGGAAATGCCCAGCTGAGCATCCAAGTAGCTTCTGCCCCACCTTTTCCCTTCACTTCCCTATCTATTCTGTCATTTCTCATCTTTTGACATCTCACACAGAGGACAATACAGCTTTTTAATGGGAATGACTAGAAAGCCTGTGGTGACAAGCCAAACCAGGGTGAACAAACCCCAAGCAAAAATTAAGAGCAGCAAGTGATGATGCTCAGAGATACGGAAAAGTATCCAACACAAAAAGGATGAAAGAAAAACATAACAGATTTCTCTTGGAGAAGCAAAACAACTTACAGAAGGCAGGGATTAAGTCATGGGCAATAGTGGTTTCTCCAGATGCACATTTTCAACACAACTTCAAATAGGAAATATTTAAGAAAAGCTCAAATCTTTTCACTCAAGTAAAGCTCCAAGCAGAGGAACAAGACCATGGATTTAAACATGAACCCCGTGGTTTACCCTGTCTGCAAAACAAAGCCTACAGAAATGCACATTCTCTTGCCTTAGGCTGTTCCCAAGAGCAAGGCCATGCCAGCAGAGCTCTCTGTTACTTCTACACTTGTGTGACAAGTGCCACCCCAAACCTGCAAAGGCTTGCTGGTAATCCAGCAGCACTGATACTAAAACTGGCACATACCATCTCAGCAGCAAATTAATACTCTGCTATTTAATGGACACAGTAACATTTCTTTTTCCTGAAAAAGATGTATCTGTCAAGTTCTTGTTACACTCAATTCTGTTTACCTAAAGAGGACATAACGTAATAATTTCGAGGTGCATTTTGTCTCACAGGACTGACAGTTCCAGCCCCACCAATGAGCCACAAACTCATGAGCCACAATGACTGCTCTCTGTGCATCACTGTGTGAGACACTCTGCCTTCCATCTGTGTTTATCCATGAAGTGAGTCCATTTATTGTGACCTGTAAATGATTCCCAAAGTTAGTTTATTTAGGGAAAACATTGTGCTAGGAGAGATTCTTGCAGAACTTGGGAGATAAGTCAGCTTTATGGTTTACTTGCCTCACCTCTAACCAGCAAAAGGACTATGTGTCATCAGCACAGAACGTGTTGGTGATTTAAAGAAACAAAATATGCTCATTTTTAGAGAGAAGAGAAATCTTGCACTGGGAGCAAGAATGTGAGAAAGAAGGAAGAAGTCTGTTAAAGACCTACTGCTGGCCTTTCTGATGGGAGAACACTGAAACTGGAAGCTGCTCACTTGACTTGATTGTTGCAACATGGGGCATTTAAGCCCCAGACAAACGCCACCATCACTGCAGCAGAGTGGGGGCCAGGGGCCCCTGTCCATGCAGGGGGACATAAGAAGAAGGGAATGACATACTTCCTACAACGTGCTGTAATAATATCTCCAAAGCTCTTCTGTTCAAAAATCTCTTTACTCTTGACTTCAAAAGGTCTCCTTCCTTGCAAATTTGGGAGAACAAGGCACCATTCTTTCTCCCCCCAAACCATTTTGCCATTAGTTCAGGTGTTTGGAGAACTCACAATCTTGGCACTCAGGTCCTCCATGTCTACACGGATTCTGATCATCATCATTCTAAAAGGCTTGAAGTACTCTGGGGTATGCACGAGCACATCCCATCCACCCCCTCCATCCCACATCACAAAGAAACACCTCCCACCACTGTATGAAGGAGTGAGGGAAACCTGCTTTTCTACTGCCTTTTAAGATGGGGTTTAATCCTCAGTGTTAAAACCAGTGCCACCCTCTTGTTTCATGGTCCCAGCTGCAGAACATCACTGCTGGAGGCAGCCACAGGAGGCTTTGCAGGGATTTTTCTTTTACAACCCAGCCAAGCCAGTCCAGGTAAACCCATTTCTCCCACTCAAGATTTGCTTCAACTACCACATTAAATACTTTGTCTTCATAGAATATCATAAGGAAATTCATAAGGAATTTCATAAGGAAAATCATGCCAGGATAGGTACATTTCCTCCTAATGTCATGGTAACACAACTGTATAATCCTAAATCACAGCAGAAAAGCCAACCTGGCAGGAACAGCTTGGGATTGTGGTTCAGCTTCCTTTTAGTTTCCGCTGCATTAGCAACTGGAACCTCATTGCATTTTCAGGCGTAATCATCTTCCTCTTATTTTTCACTCCCATTGTGATTATTTGTAAAAATGACAGCACCATTATCTTCTTGTATGTAAGGCTTCATACAGACCACTTTGGTAAAGAGATTTAACTGGAGGGGATGGCTTAAAAGTGCAGTCTGCTCTGAAAAGGGCTGGCTAAAGTGGCATCCTGGGGCTCCCAGTCTGCATTTCAATTACTGTTGTAGGCCAATGTGCCTGATTTGGAAGGGGGGGAGGCATTTTCCCCCCCATCTATCCCTCCCCAAACAGATGCAACAGATCTCCTCTGAATGACCCTTCTCCCCACCTGTGCAGTCCCGGCTCTGTTAACATTTGTACAGGCACAAAGCTGGTCAGATGGCAGCAATCCAGTTCTAATTAATGGGAGCAAAATGGTTTGCTATAAACAGAGGAAGGGTTGGCATGGGAGAAGGTGACAGATGTCAAGCAAAGGGAAAACATCTATTAGCTGTTCCATCCTCCACTGCCACCCCAGTGCATTTGTTTTGCATGACAGCCCTTCAGTTCAGGCCCTGGTTTAAAACATCCAGACTCCAAACATCTGATCTGTATTCGAGCATTTGCAGCATCCACACAGCCTTCCTAAGACAGGATACTGGGAGGGACTGTATAAGGCAGAATTTTAAGATTTCAGGCTTGCTCTTCAGGAATTTATATGGTCTTATAATCAGTAACCCTGGCAAATCTCCCCTCTGTCTCTTCTGTGAACACTCTCCATACTAGAAGCAGGCAAGCATTTTGTCAGAGGGCTGCAGTTTGCAGGCATTTTCCTAAAAAGAAAATGATTGCTCATTTGCACAAAAGAATTCCAGTACCTCTGGCGCAGGATACAACCAAGAGCAGCCTATTTCCACCTTCATCCAGCTCCTGCAGGAGCCTTAGGTGAGCTGCAGAAACTCCTCAGCTGAGTTGCTCCAGGAAAGACAGGGACCAAGTCCATGGCACATGTGTTGCAGAGACACTCTGGGCTACTCTTGTCCACAATGCCAGACAAGAAATACTGGCACAGAGGAAAGTTACTTGTAGTAAGACAATGCCACTGTAAGGGGATGCCGGGTGATACCAGCCAAACCAAAGCAGTAGAGGAAGAAGAAGGGAGTCTGACAGTTCCTGGAGCACTCAAATTGCCAGGCACAAATCCCAGATACATAAGGTGACAAGACAAAAGTAAGCCTCTCTCATAGGACTACCAAGACAACATTTAGATCTGCTCTCTTGGTAATTTCCCCAGCAGCAACACACTGGCATTTTACAGAAGGATTTGCATCTCAGGGCTTCTAGCCCCAGCACAGGCAGAACATAGTTTCCAAGTTAAATCAAACTGAAAACCAGATGTGCTTTTGACAAGGAAACCAGGTCAAGTGTAGCCACAAGGTTTCAGATCTCCTGCAGCTGTGCCTGTTACATGAAGAAAGCAGTGCTGCCTCCTCCTTCACCACACTCTGTTGCTGCACAGCAGCAGCTGCTTCCTCGGGAAAGCCAGGCAAGCAGCTTAGTTATACATTCTCAGACTCCCCCCAGAAAAACACATTTTAAGTGAGAGGGAAAGAAGAAAATTTCAAAAAAGCCTGAAGAGAACAAGTTTCCGTGAATCCAGCAAGTATTCATGCATTTGCAGTTAGGCACTAAGGGACTACCCAGATACACAGCTAAATATACATATCACAGAGTTACAGAGGATGGGTCAGGCTGGAAGGAACCATAGTGGCTCATCTGGTCCAACCTCTCTGCTTAAGCAGGGTCATCCCAGAGCACATGGCACAGTACTGCACCCAGAGGATTCTTGAATATCTCCAGTGAGGGAGACTCCACAATCTCTCTGGTCAATCTATTCCAGCACTCAGTCACCTGCACAGTAAAAAAGTTCTTCCTGATGTTCAGGTGGAACTTCCTGTGCATCAGTTTGTGCCCGTTGCCTCTTGTTCTAGTGCTTGGCATCACTGAGCAGAGCTGGGCTCCCTCCCCTTGACACCTTCCCTCCAGGTGCTTATAAACACCGAGGTCCCCTCCCTGTTGTCTCCTCTCAAGGCTGAACAGACCCAGCTCCCTCAGCCTTTCCCCATAAGGGGTGCTCCAGTCCCCTCATCGCCCTTGTGCCCTCTGCTGGACCCACTCCAGGAGCTCCATGTCCCTCCTGTGCTGAGGAGCCCAGAACTGGGCACAGCACTCCAGATGTGCCTCACCAGGGCTGAGCAGAGGGGCAGGATCACCTCCCTCAACCTGTGGCACTGCTCTTCCTAATGCACCCCAGGACACCAATGGCCTTCTTGGCCACAAGGACACACTGCTGGCTCATGGACAGTCTGTGGTCCACCAGGACACCTAAGTCTTTCTCCACAGAGCTGCTTCTAGCAGGTCAGCCCCCAGCCTGTGGTGGTACCTGGAGTTATTCTTTCCTATGCATATGGTCAGGTACAGCTGGGATTATTAGAAGCCACTTTCTTCATCTTCCTAAGAAAGCGGTTTGCTGCCAGTTCACAGTCACAAGTTACACGTGGCTGTTACATTTCACTGTGAAGATCTTTCTACAGAGAAAGCCATGGATTGTCACTCTAGGAAAGCCAGTGCCCCTTTTTAGGAGGGTTATGTGTTGTACTTGTGCTGATAAACAAACCAAAGGTTTGCTGCACATGTGATTCCTGCCTGCTTGCCTCTAAAGCACAGACCAAGCACTGAGCAGACTGTTTGATACGTAGAAGGTCCTGCTGCTAGCAAGTATTGCCAAACAACTCCTGCAAAAGAGCAAACAAAGTGCTTGCCTGTTCAGTTAATACTGATCAACTATGGTTAAGAAGAGAGACTATACATTACACAACCTCTTGCCACAGAGGCTGGAAATACATCTCTTGCCTACCACACACACAAACATCTTCCAAATCACAGCTGGGTTCCTGATGGGAAGCATGGTCACTATTTTTAAATGACTGTCAGAAGAGATTCAAGCCTTCAGGGCAGGGGAAAGGAGCATTAATCCAAGACATGTTTCTCCTCGAGGAAGGGGATTCCACCTGCCACTCAACCCAAATTATAATAATGCATGTGCTGGGCCAGAAGGAGAGAACTATGCCTACAGGGAAGCATGACTCTGTAGTATGGGAATGAAGAGCTTTGCTGCCTGTTCTCATTTTTGCTTATGGATGTGATGTTAATATTAAATAGCACATTAAAAGACAATGCTCAGAAATAGCACTTGACCCCTGCTTTCCTCTTCACAGGAAAGCACCTTCCCCTGTAGGCTCCCTCCTTTCCCAGCTACAATTTAAAAGCAGCCAGAACAGAGGTGTGATGCTTGTCAGGAGCTTGGTTCCCCTGAGCAATGAGTCTACTTTGATCACAACTTAGGCAAAGAAACTCTTCATTTTGGGGTCGGGTGACATTTCTCTAAGAGCTGTGCTGTGGGACTCCCATTCTAAGCAGTCCTGGGTGGATATGAAAGGGAAATCCAGCTGGTCATAGATGTCAGGGAGGCTCCTCACCTCCAAGGGTAAGTGGTGACTGAACAGGCAATAGACAGGCTGCAGTCAGGATTTCAGCATCTAAACTCTGCTTAGAATCTACCTTAGGTATCCAAGCCCCTAAACCCAGTTTCTAGGTCACAGCTCGCTTCCAAAAGGTTCTGCTCCAAACCACACAGGAATGTTACAGCAATAAACACATTAAGTGTTCAGACACCATGGTAGCAGCACCTGATTTTTGTATGCTTGAACTGGGTGAGCTCAACTGCCTCTTTTCTGTTTATGTTAACTTCTTTTTTTCCTGCTTTAAACTTCCACTCCTCTGAGGCATGCCCTATTAAAACACTTGGTTTTTTTCCTCATCTTTGCTTTAAAAGTACCTCCTTTGGAGAACTATTCCACTGTCAAGCCGTTTATTTAAAAAAAATAGAAAAAGGGTGGGTGAGGGAGAATGAATGAAAGAGATGGCCTTCTATAAAATCTTCCAGCTCATCTAGTCCACCTCAAAGCATGTATAGACAAGAATAACTGCTCAGTGTGTGTGTAAAATTGTTTTACTAAATGTGGAAGGAAAAGCATTGATTCAGTCTCATAGATGTGAGAAGTCAGGATTGCACAGAGTTGCCATTAGTGCTCTTGCTGCTGTAAAATCTGAAAGGAGTTGAGCAGCCACTCTCTCAGAGGCCAACATAAAGGCAATGAAGGAAGCCAAAACTACTCTTCTGAATTCCCTCTCACTGCTGCTATAATTGGGCACCCCAAGGTATTTTCTTCTTGTTCACAATGCTGAGCAGTCAAACTCATCACTGCATACATAGTAGGCAGCACAAAACTGACAGCTTTATCGTTGATTTTTCATAATATGATCAATCAAATATTTCACTATGACCCATAAAATACTATGTGCATCATCAAAAGATGGGAAAGATGCTGAACAGAAAAAAAAAACCAACCCAAAACACTAAAAAAACCCAGAAACAAAGATGCATATCTACTTACTGCTTTTTCTCCAGTGAAAGTGCACACGAAATGGTTTCCTTTCCAATTCTAATCACATCAAGTACTGGCAAGGGGAAAGATCCAAACCCCATTGGCCAGAATCAACTTTCAGCTGGAGATGTGCCACACAATTCAAGAACCATGCTTGAAGTTGCCTCAACAGCCAGAGCAGTGTAACAGGACTGGCTCTCAGTACTACAGGTACACTGTATTCCTTTTGGAAATAACAGCATGAAACACTAAACAAAGCAGCCCCCCCTGCAAACTTTACCAGCTTGCAGTGAACTGCCCCAATTGTCAAGCTGAAAAGTGCATCTTGCCACTGGCTGACAGCTGTACAGGCAGAAAGACCCTATCCCAACTCATCAGCAGTGACCTGGAAGAGCTGATAGGGACTGCAAATGGCCCGGGGGCAAAGGTGCTTTCTACTCAAATGCATTGGCCCATTGGGGTAAGATAATTAAAGGTGAAGACACTGAAATTCTCTTCCTTAAGTATAAATTCGTGCAGACAGCAACCCAATCCCACCCCCCCACCATCACTGGGGCTGAAGGGCCCTTAACTTTAGAGTTGGACTTGATGATCACTGTGGGTCCCTTCCAACTCCGAACATTTTGCAAAAGAATGAAGCAAATCTTGAATTCCATAGAAAATATGTGGCCAAATACACTACAAGCTCTTGGAACCTTAAAAGGTTTCAAACTGTGCATGCTGAAAACCTTGGAAAGTCACCTGATTATTGGAATATAAACAGATACTTCAACTTCTTTTTAACATCTCACATTAACTAGCCAACACTCAGCTTGAGAAGTATCTGAGTGCAGACTAACTGTGGATCAGAGTACAGTAACATCCATTTCCATAATTATTGAAACATCTTTTTTCTTCCTTCCCCCATTTACCGATTTACAAAGTAAACCTTTTTTAATACAATTTTTGATTGCTCATGAAACAGTCCAGATACACTGCAAAACCTAAGTTTTGGGATATAAATAGTAGAGATCCTGGGAATTGGTTATGAAATGCAAAGCTTTCTCAGAGTCTTACTTTACAAGGCTGAGCTCAGGAAGTGAGAGCTGTTTCAGACAGTGTGGCTCTGACCCTCTTGCCCTTTAAAGATCCAAGAAACTCTCCCAACAGCCTAGTTCCTCAAAGGTCCTTTCCAAAAGGCAATTCAAAAAGTTTGAAAGCACTAAGATGACAGTTGGATACCGGACTTGTGGGAAAGTTCAAGGCAAGACAATGCAACCATTCTGCAGAGTGCTACAGAACAACCACAAAGGTGTATGAACAGACACAGAAGTGAGTGAACTGACCTCATCCTTGCCCATTAGTCACCAGTACAACTGGGCAGTGTTTGCACAACTCCAGCCAGGCTCACCACGGTTTTTACTCCAAGATGCACACAAGCTACACTGAACCAGAAGCACCATCTGGTAACTGCTGCCAGTCACAGTAAGACGTGGACTGGGGATTCCTGAGTGGATCGCATGTGACAGAGGAAAGGCTGGCTTGAAAGAAAGAAGAAGGGAAGTGCTCTATCTCATTCAATATTCTTCTCACAGAAAAGGAAAAAAAACCCCACTGTAACAGAAATAGTGAAAAACAGCACAATTCTGGCATAACACAAAAAGGGGAAGGAGAGGGAGGACAGTCTGAAGAGAGAAACGGACTTTTTTGCTGTGGATGTGATTTCACCATTGCCTGTTAGAAGTGCAGCAGTCAGGCTGAGACAAAGAGGATCATTTACACTGCAAAGACAATCTCCTGAGTGTCTGCTTTCTCCATGGGCCTCATAAGCAGGGACCTGAACACCAACCATGACCATACAGCACTACCTATGGAGTAGCCCCTGGGAACCAAGCTCGGTGTAAAGTGCATCCATGGGAATGGCAGAGAAATCAATCCTGGCAGCCACAACTCAGTTTTCGGAGCTGCAGCACGGGACTACCAGGACGTCAATGAAAACCGGAAATAACTCCCAGTTCTATGCAGGGCTCTGGGAGTTTTTGCAGCTTGCAAATTCCTCCAGGGATCTGAAGAGTTCCTTCTTTGCATCCATTTTCAGGTGCTGAAGAGCCATATTTGCACACCAGGTTGGAAGCAGATTTCTCCCAACACAGAAGAAAGGTCCTTAGTAAACACCATTTCCCAGGCTGTTACTTCTGCTTGGGACACCTAGACTTTTATGCAACAGTTACAAGACATCTCACATCTTCTAAGAAATCCTGCTTTCCTCATCCCTCAATAGTCTCAGACCTTTAAACCTTAAATCACTGCAGCTTTGTAGGAGCCTCTCAGGCTGTTACCTCTTCTACCAGGCCCACCTCTTTGATTCAACAGCATCAGCTGGCAGAGAAATTTTAAAAGCAAAAATAAAATGCCATTCTGAGATCTATTAGGTGAACTCTACTTGTCATTGTGCTATTTCTGTTCACAATGGAATATTTTAATGAATTCTGTGCTTGTGCACTACCTTCCATCAGTCAAAAAAAAGCCCAAACCTGCTTATGTCTTCATGACATTTTCCTGCCGTGGATCTTTAATACTGTGGCCATTGATACTAATCCCAGGAAATGAAAAAAATCCTTCAACCATCAACAGGACTCTAGAAGGGAACATATACCAGTTTCTGCAGCCACTAAAATGCTTGTCTGTCAGAGTTTCCAGAAGAATCATACCTATGAGCCCTCTTCATTCCCCTCCTCTTTTTGTTTAACCCCCTCTACCCCCCTTCATAGCAACTCAATAACCTGTTTACCAGACCTACAGAAAACAGTATTATAAAAAGAACACTTGTGGCCTGTAAGAAAATTAATAAAAAAGCTTATCTTACAAAGTGGCAAGGAATGGGATCTAAACCAAGATGCTATGTACGGCTCAAAATTCACTTATATGTGTTATGACCCTTCGACATCTTCCATTTTAAGAGAAACAAAAAATATGAACAATAAAGCCCCTCACTTTGGATACTTTGAAAGGAAAGTCAGTGAACAACATTCTCTTCAAGTACTCTCATATGGGAGCCACACCCAAACTTAAAATTTTTGATTTAAGACATCTTGAAAATGAGAAAGTTAAAAGAGACCTGGGGATGACTAATTCCCTCGGGCTGGAAGATGGCAAGATGACTGGATAGCTAATAAAAACAAACTGTAGTCAGAAAGTCTAGGAAAAAAGTAATGCACTCTAGTGTAACTAGCAAACTGGAGGTAAGGAAACCCAAGGAGTAAATGCCAGAGCTTCCTCACACATTAGAAGCAAGGCAGTCCCACTCTTTTTCAATGTATTTCACAAGAAGAAAACACCTACACTTCTGTAGCCAAAACAGACCTCTTGTAAAATGGCCTGACTCATTCTGGATACAGTCAGCAGGCAAGTTTATTTATTTAGTCAACTGGCAGCAGGTTGTGTCAACAGTGTAAGATCACCAGGTTCCCTGACCTGCTCCACGCCAGCCTGGCTCACGCTGGGCTTGTCCCCGTTGGGACGGGGACATACCGCTGCTAATGAGCGCTCGCAAGTCTCCACCCCGCCCAGCTGGGCGCTGTCTCCGTGCGAATAGTTACACTTCTAACATACTCCTCCCTTAGCAGCTGAAGGGAGAGGTTTCACCCTGCAAAGTAAATGCCTGCAAGCTCCGCAGGAAAAGAGTCTAAGCTGTGATTCCTTCTGTAAGGCACAGAAAGCATTAACAGTGTGAGTAAACAGAGAGAAAGGTCAGTAGCAGCCAGTTAATAAACTAATCCATGCTTCTGAACTGAAACTCAGTCCCAAAGTTAGTAAAGATCTAGCTGAAACATGAAATGTTTCCACATGCAGGCAGCATCTCAGATTTCTCTTTGGTAACCCAGGATTCAATGGCATCATTCCCCTTGACAGGAGGTTTTACCTGTTTTCTTGGGCCCCAAGACATTAACCAAATTTAAACACACGAGCTCTTGTGCTCAATCACATATTTACTACCAAAATGTGTTATTGCACTAACAAAACAGTCTTACCAATGCTGTATTAAAAAAACAAACAAACCCCCTCCCCCACAAAAAAACCCCCAACAAATAATCATTAATTGTAAGAGCATTTAATCACAGCCTGAAAAAGGTTAAATGCAGGAGCAGACTTGTCCATACATCACAAAAGTCCTTTTCAACTTCCAGTGACAACACAGACAAGCCTTTCACTTTCTCACGGCCCATCACAAGAGCCTTAATCACAGCCTGACACTCATTCCTTCACCCATCAAACCAGAACAGATGCCACACCCCTCATCACGGCCCATCCTTGGATTGGCTCAGGGAACACCTCCAGGCAAGGAACCTGGGAAGATATTACAAACCCTCTCCCAGGCTATTTTATCACATGTGGAGCACAGAAAGAACATAGTTACATCACAACACAACCCAGAAAGGTTTTATCATTTTCCAACTGGGTTATGTTTTTATTTAATTTTTAATTTCTTCTTTTATAAGTCATATAATAAAAACAATCAACCAAAAAAAAACAAAATCCAACTATCCCTTATCAGTTACCAGGTGCTTTATTACACAAAGTATTTTCACATGTTTCAGTGATTTCTTTCCTGATAGTGCTGAGGGCTAACAGCAAGGAATTCAGCCACAGTGGGAGCAGCTCCACAGGCAGCATTGCAGGGTCTAACCAAACACTAGGCCTTGAGTGGAACTTGGGACTGGGTAAGCTCAGTGATTCTGTTGACACCAAGTCCAAAGACAATCAGGTTTCTCAGGAGATGCAGGCAAATGACAGAGCCCAGCCTCCCTGGGACCTTCAGGTCTTTATGAAGATGCAGCAGCACCACTGGTCTATGATGCATACCCTCTGATTAAAAGAAAACACTTCTAGTCCTACTTAAAAGGCAGGAGTCATTGCTTTTAGACTATGACTGATTTGGCATTTAGCTGAGATGTTGTAGATTAGGCCTTAAACCTTCTCCATTTGGGAGGGGATCCAGTTCTCTAATTCTTAGTTCCCAAGAAAGCATCCTAACACTTAAGCTAACTGTGTCCCAGAGCCTGAGCTTTCTCCTCTCTTCCAGTGGGTGCTCATGCATTTATCATTATACAGAGAAGAGCATGAAACACTAGAGCCTCCCTCTTCACTTCAGATACAAGCACTCAGCTACAAATCTCTCAGGTTTGTAGGACTAATTCAAAATGTTGGATGAAGGCTGCTCCCACTGAACAACCAATTGTTTCCCCCGCACTGGAAAACTTGTAAGCACAAGGTGAGGACTCCAAGCCCAAGGAAGGAGTTAAATTGCTGCCTCCTCACAATTACCTACTGCCCTAATCTCCTTTCCCCTTTTATTGAGCTTTGCATTTCAGCCACAGCTACCATTTCATGATGGGAATTACACTTCCACAACACCAGAGCAATGATGCCAGAGATAGCCATAAAGAACAAGTCCTGCTAAATCCTGTCAGAGCAGTCACACTACAAGGAGGAGTTACACATACTCTGAGGTGCAAACACGATGGGAAGGGTAAGAGGCAACAGAAAAGCTAGTTGTTACTGCTCTCCAACACACTCTTAAAATCCTTCAAATTTTAAGCTTCAAGATTTCTTGCCAGTTATGCTGCTCAAGGCCTTCCACACACATCTGTAGTAGGTATTAAACTGAACTCACCTTCTTAGCTTGTTTTCCCCTAAAAGCTGCCATGCTCTCTCTACCTTGGAAAGAGGCCTCCTTTCCTCTGCTCTTATTTTGTACCCTCATTTAAGAGGCAGCAGGTGCACCCTGGGAAGGGAAAACCCTCCCCTCACTGCTGGAGAGCAGCCCCCAGCCCAGTGCTGGACTAGTCCTGGTCACACCCACTCTGCCCAGCTGCAAACCCTATCAGCTAACGGAGAACAGGTGAACACATTACTAAAAATCTGTAGTATTGTGTCAAAACTAGAGCAGTTTCAGCTGGGTGCTCTCCTCCTCAACAATGCTTGTCATTTTCACCAATAAACTGAAATACTGTGCCGATGTCTGATTCTGTCTCATAGGTGTGCCAGTCTACCTTTAAAAAAGTGGAAATGACAAAACCTGCTTTTTGCATTCCTCACAGTTAATTGGATTATCTGGGTGGGGAGGAAGGGAAATCTGTCTGTGCTGGTTTGGTTACTTTCTGTGTAATGGTGTAATTCAGCTTTTCCCTGACACTACAGAACCCTACTATGCCTTGCTTAACAGCAAAATCCCATTCTGGGAGTCCAGACAGTTTCTGTGGCTCCACAGCAGACTGTCTGAGACTGCTGTCTGGGGCACAGAAGCATAATTATACTAATTATGAGAGAGAAAAGATAATAGATACAGAAGTTCTTTTCCCTAATCAGCTCTAGGTCAAAGCTTTACCTACAGCTAACAAGGAAATAATCTATTAGTGAGCCCACATCAGGAACTGGCACAGTCACAGCAGTGCAAACACAGAAAGTCATAATTTGCAACAAATGGGTTAGAGCTACATTTTTAAAAAAATTGCAGTCTTGGGCTTATTTAACTAAAGACATTATTATCTTTAAACTGCAACTGCCTTGGTGCTTGGTCTTAGCTTAGAAAGAAGGGATCCACCTAAAGCAATGACTACAATATACAGAAATTTCAGAGTTACAGTTACCAGAACAAATACTGGAAGTCCAAATCAGCCTCTGAAAATGCCAATGCATTATACCAGGTATTTGGAAGACAGTTTTTCTTATTTTGCTTATAGAATAAGCATGTTGCTTATTCATGAGAAAGATGCCATCTATTCTTGAATGATGCTAATGCGTGTATCACAGGACTCTGGGTGTTAGACCATCCCAGGCAGCTTACAGCATTCTAGAGAAAGTGAACTGTTTTTTTCTTGTACAACTATCTTATGCTGTACTCCATATACAAATAGAAGACTAAGAAATGGATTGACAAAAATGTCAGGGCAGACTTTGGATATGCTGGAGCTGGATTTTTTCTTTTTTTTTGTAACAGCTGGTAGATGTCCCACCAGCAGCTGAAGTGCAATGGGATGCAAGGAACTGATTGTCAGTGCTGTGTCACCTGTGCTTGTAAGAGCACGGTGATGCACATATTAGAAGCTATCCTGGCTATGTCTCAGAGCTGTTGCTGTGACTGATAAGCTTTTCAGGGTACCTAGCTGCAAGCAAGCCTGCTCTTTTTGGTTTTTTTTTCTTTCAGGGAAGAAACAATTGCACAGATACAAATCACAACTGACAGGTGCTCTGCCGGCAGCCTGCAGAGAAGGTGGGACACGGGGTCTGGGCTTTAGGGTAGCTCCTCTAATTCTATTTCAACTGCCATAAATAAGTAGTTACTGGGGGAGTTAATGCATGTTTGATATGCAGCCTGCTGGGAGGAAGGTTTGGGAATAAAGCGGTGCCAAACGCTACTTTTCTGTACAAGCACATACTTCCATAGTATTGTGGTGTTAATGTCCCCTAAGGAGCAAGCTGTTAATCTATTTGTAGACCTAGGTTTTTGGCACAGCAGGGCTGCACAAAAGGACATAAAACTATTGCAGTCTTCACATTTTGCAGCAGAAGCAACAGTTGTGATTTCAGCAAGTTCCCCATGCAATGTGCAGGAAAGAGCACAATCCATGCAAACTGCTCTCTGCAGCATTTGCTGGTTCAACCAGCACCAAGGAACACTGAGGAGGGAGAAGGTCCTTAAATCCCCCTCTTCAGGGGGCTCAGGCTGTTCGTGCAGGACAACAGGAGACCCTGCTTTTCATCTGCAGTTCAGCATGCTGAGCTCTGCCCTGCCTACCCCTTTGCTCTCATGAGGAAGGGCAAGATCTCTCCTACACAGCATGAGCAGAGGAAGCAGCAGTTTCCTTGCCCTTCCTTAGTGGTTACAGCACTCATTCAGGATGTGGGAATAAAACATAGTTCCGCGTCTACATGCTGGAAGTCGGATCCATCTGTTCAGTTTTGCAAGGGCTGAATTTCCTCAGAAATTGGAGAACTAAACTCTCTGAACCATTGTGTAAAATGACCTGTCTGGAAGTTGCTTAGATGGAGCACTGCAGGGAGAGCAGCCTGTCTATGGCTCAGGTGACACAGATGTGCCACGGCACTTAGCCATGAAGAAAAAAACAGAGGTGTTTCTGAGAATGGCAATAGTAGGACTGTCCAAGTCCAAGGATTTATGTATGAAAACCAAGGATCATATAGTTTCCAAATTTAGATGGCCACAAGTGGGCTGCAATAGGAGCTGTATTAGTTCTTCCTGCAGACCAGTGCTTGTGACTTCCATGCTCCAGAGCAGAGGCAGTATGGACAGCATTTCACATGTCCATGATAATCAGGCCCACCAGAACAGAGCCCAAGCACAGTGCTTCCCAACAACCCAGACATAAATAAATCAAAGGACTATCTGTTCATTCAGAAGATTAAACAAACAATATCTAAGGAAACACTTGCTTCTCTGTTACTCATTAAAATATCCCAAAAAGAAACAATGCTAAAACAGTGTATCTGCTAATAATTTGCCCATAATTTCCCATGCTTTTTGGCCAACTAGCAATCCAGGATTGAAGCCTGAAAAACACTCAAAGAATAATGGTTCTTCAAATACTACCATCCTTTTCTCAATAGATTTAATTTCTGAAGATAATGGGGAGCAACTATCCAAAGCCAGGCAAAGCAGTCTCTCATCTTGTGTTAAGAAAAGTCTGACGACCTCATGTTGAAGGCAGAGGTCATAGCTACTTTGTTTGTGATCATAGTTAAGAGTTCAGAGACAAACAAGGGAAGCACTCACTGGAATTGTTAGGTTCAGCTGGGAGAATGGGAGAACTAGCTTACACTCTAAACAGGATAAACCAGCTCCTACCGGTTTACATAAAACACCCTAAATAACAATGCCAACACCATGTGTCAAATCACTGAACCAACAGAGCACAAGATCAAATTGCTGTTGGATAATCAGCAGAGCCTCTGAGTCAGACTGTGCTTATCTTCAAAGAACTGATACTCACCTACTGATTCTTTAAGGCATCTCATGCTCTTACACCCTAATTTTCTTTATTAAATCTTAGAATGCCAAAAAGATGGTAAAGTACAAGCATAGTATGGAGAACATCTAACCTTCTCCGTTCAAATGCACTTTCTGTGGCTATCACAGGACCCTCAACATACACGGGATGGTGCTAAGCACTGCACTCCTCCTGAGTCCCCTCCTCACAACCGTGCATTTCTAATATTATCTTCTAGACTCTCATCCAGCTGAAGTGACCTTGGCTGGTGTGCAGAAATTACTTTATATTGCTACATACTGAGTTTAAAAAGATCTGCAGTGCACTGTGTTCCTGGTCTGTCTCAGGCCACTCTGCCTCAGTACATTCCTATGCTTTTATTTCTGTACTGCAGCAACCATTCAATCACTGTACCATTCTTAAATATGATTCTAGAAATGACACAGCAGAAGTCCATTTTTATTTGTACCAGCAATTACTGATCACTGCCCGCTTCTCAGCTTTTGGGGTGGTTTATTTGTTCCTGAGTTTTTGGGGCTTCTTAGGGAAAGGATTCTGTTTTGATTTGAAAACAGGAGAAAGAGAAGGGAAAGTAATTGTTATCCTTAAAAATCTGTGTCCATGAAAGCTGTGTGTTGTTTTTCAAGTAACGCAAGTTATTTCCTGCCTTTTTATTTGTGATTGCAATTATTCCTATGCTGATAATGTAGGAGTCAGAAGTCAATCTGCTTGCTTTTAACTATGTAAATGCTTACATGCTTAACCATGTAAAGTTGCTGTCCTCTTAAACAATAAGCAGATGGAAGCCAGAAATAAATGTTGGTCTCCAAGTAAAGGAAGCCTACAAGATATTCCCAAAGTAATATTTTTCAGGATTGGTTCCACTGATACATGTTAAGTGAAATAAATTGGCAACACTTCCCTTATTGACAATAACAACAGAAACCACAGTAATTCCAATCATGATTACGTTTCCTAACATTTATAGAGACCACCAGTTTTTTGGGCTTTCTGGCTTTGGGTTTTTTTTCCTAAGTGATTACACAGCATAGATGTAGTTAAATAGAAGATCTAAAATGCATCTGTCCACCTTTGTCAGTGCTGCATTTCCCCTGACTTACTTAGTAAAAATCAAACTACATTCCAGATTTATGGGGCCTGAAAAAAAGCCATTAGTGAGAATTTGATTTGCATAATTAAAGCATCACCACGGAAAGTAAATGTTATTTTTTTATCACAAAAAACAAAATTGAACTGGTGTTATTAGGTGTTCACTTGCATTGCAATGGGGAGAGAGGTCAAAAGCATTTAGCATTTAAAAAAAATCTTCCAAGTTGCTCACTTCTGAACACCTAATTCATTCCTAACATTTCACTACAGCTCCCGTAATTTATGAATCCCAAGAATGCACTTAAACATCTGCAATTTCATTATTTCCTATTTTATACCATTAGCTTAAAATTTTGACAAGTCATTGTGCAGGTAACCAGTTGAAAAGTTGAATATTACTATTACGGGAGAAGCAATGAACCCAGCTGTTCAGCATGATCAAGAAAGGATTATTTCCTGTGACAGGTCATAGCAGAGGGTTTTCTTGCTGTTGTTTAATACCTGCAACAGCTGAAAAAACAGCTGCTTGGTTTGAACATTTCAAAATTCCCCAATGAGAAAATAACCTTTGTTTTTAACATCTTTCGTGTTTTGAGGAAGCTTGTTTGGTTTGTGTTTGTAAAGAAAAAAAATGCAGATCTCACAACCAACTCGTTTGAGATCTTTCAAATTCATAAAATCCCACTCCTCTTTTACCAAAGCATAGCAGTCTTTCATGAAAAACAGCAGGGTAGACATATCATAATAGCCTCATGAAATAAGCAAGGCTATTTTATATATACATTTAGCAAAAGGTACTGAAAATTTGGAGCATTTCCAGAATGGTAGTGAAATATTATGCAGCCAATAGTAAGAGCCTCTCACTCCTAGCCTTCCACAGAAGTGGCCACAGCCACTGGCGGGGCAACACCCCTTGAGGATATCCTTTGCCTCCCAGGACTTGCCTTTAGCCAGGGTCTAACCCCTTATTCCAGTTTTCTCTCCCCTCATAATTACAGGAAGTGAAGCCAATGTCACAACTACTCTGTGGCTTTTAAATTCACACACTTTCTCCAGGAGTTGCCCCATCACAACAAGCCATACATGCCTCTCGCATCCTTTTCTGAAGAGTTCCATGAAGCCAAAGAATTACAGCAACAGAACTAAATTAGCCACTACCCCATCTGCTTCTACTCCTCTACCTGATTTCTGCATTTAGTGTTGGACTAAGTTTAGAGAAACTCTCTCTGATTCAGCAGTTCTGCTAAAGATCACACAAGGAACACCACCACCGGCTTGCTGCACCTAAATGGTAACAACTCCTTTTAGAAGCAGCATTCACTTGTGGCACTGTAGTTTCAAACAGTCTGAGAGCAGTAATTCACTGGCTTCCCTCCATATAGGTCAGGACTTCCCAACCTGTGGTTTCCAACACCATGCACGATGTGCAAAGCCAGTTTGAAGAGATATGCACTAAAACCAGACCTGCCTACAGTTGTTTCTGTGGAGGAAACAGGGACAGTAAATACTGCCCACGCAGCTCAATACTTCCCCTTGTGCCTGCCAGCAGTCCCAGACCTGCCACCACGTCTCTTCGTGTGAAAAAAGTCAATGCTGAAGGTGGAAGTTAACAGTCTTTGAGTGTTTACTCATTTGGACAAGACTTTTGCTGTCCTCTAGGCCTGGGTTCTCACAGAACCAGGCTTTGTGCACAAAGGTATTTATTTCACTGTTCACTGTTTTCACTATGCAGCACGAAGTATAGCACCAGAGATTCTTCCGTGCCACATGACAGTGAGTCCCAGCGATCCCTCTGCTTTCCGCTTCCCTGACTTGTCCTGAAGTAACCAACAAATTACTTAGTGAGGATGTGAATAATGTGACCAGGCAGCCATGCAGCTGTGCTCAGTCATCTGACTGCCATGTGGCATTAACCTGGAAGATAATCTGGATGAAGCTGTCATTTATTTGCTTTCCCTCACCTCACCTTCCGTCTTTCCATACCTTATGAGAGTCTCCCATAGGTTGAAATGGCATTTTTCTGCTCAGGGTATTGCAGCATTTGCCACAAACTCATTTCAACATCAAGAAAGCAAATGTCATCAACCAAGTCCTGCATGGGGGCGGGAGAAAGAAGCAGCAACGGCAGTAACTCCCATCTCCATGCACACCTCCATAGGCAGCAGCGTGCTCCCAGAAAAGCAATCCGCTGAGCTGACACCCTGCACCACTTCCTCCTTTCCGTGCCGGCGCAGGCAGCGAGGGGGAGAAGCTCTGTGGTTACTGCCTTGGTGCCTTCTGCCAGGGAAGCAGGAGCGAGGCAGGGCTGCCCGGGGAGCAGCGGCTGAGCTACCCCTGCTGCTGGCGGGCAGAAGTGCGGGGCGCGGCCGGCTCTGCCCTCGGGGGAGCGGCCGCCCTTCCCCACTGCCCACGGCCAAACTCCGTATGTAGGCGTTCAACCGAGAGTCACCCCAAGGTCACTAAGTGACTTTACCTGCAATAAAACTTGAAAGCCCTGACGCTGTAAATCTGCCACTTGCTGAAACCACTAAATCATGTATAGAAATCAACATCTGTTGCAAGTCTTCAGTTTCACAAAGCACCACCACACTTCAAATTTGGAATCTGGAAGGTAACAATTTTCCAAGGACTTCAGGAGGGAAAATTACCTCGGATTTGAGCCCACTGTTTGTTTTTGATAGTTTTAATTTGAACGTAATATTTATGCAGCTCAAAACATATTATATACCCCAAACATATTTCCTCCCTCAGCACCACTGAACTGTGCTCTCCAACCAACTTCCATAAGTGATCACCTTAAATGAAATAAACCATTGTCTGTTCTAACTTGACACAAGGAATTGGACCAGGTCGCCGGATACAGGGCAGTAAAAA
>WBMY01015948.1:62685-107059 GCA_013397315.1 Donacobius atricapilla
CCATTAGCAAAAATCTGAAAAAACATAGTGAATGCATGATCAAAGGTTTCTGCAAACATGGAAGTACTCCTGTTCCACCTGACATTTCCAACCACTGCTTTTCTTCCTGGGTCAGTGCCTGCATCCTACACAATCTTTTCTTAAGACCCTGTAACTAGGAAAATAATACAAGATAGACTGAGAGCTTGATGGCTTTTAAGAAGAGAATGAATCAACTGTTCCCCCTAAGATCATCCTCCTTTCAGAAGTGGTTGAGGCCTAAAATAACTGGAGAAGTTGAGGCTACTACCTCTCTAACCCCTCACCACAGTCTGACCATGTTCTCAGAATGAGAAACAAGCTGCTGTGGTCAGTGTGTGTCACGGGGTTTTGCGAACGATACAGAAGAGATGATGGGCTCTGAGACACAAACCCGGGCAAAATGGCCCTCTTTCATTCACCCCCGCCCACAAGCATAAAATCAGAACAGTAATGCACAAGATGGGAAAAAATCCCTCACAAAAATCTATTTCTTTCAACTCCACAATCTCTTGTTTTCGTATATCCTACCTTCTCTCACCTTCAGCACCCAGACAACTCCAGTTCCAACACTTCCTACAAATCCGTTCTCCAAAAAAGAGTGCACAAGTCCTCACTTGCCTGTATACTCACTGACCAGTCTCAGAAGCATCAGCTCAGCAAGGAAAAACCTTTCTAGAACTCTACTGCTGCCTAATCCACATGGCAGATCTATTTATCCTCTGTGTAAATTCCTTAGCTTTTCATTTTCTAGTGTGCAGCTCTTCCTGCTGCCTTCTTGTCTAAAAAACTGTCAGAATGCCTCTGAAGGCAGACGTATTTCATACAAAATACACATGGGATGCCAAAGGTCCATCTTCTGCAGAAATCACTTGTGGCTGAACCATACTCTGATGCTAAGTCCTGTCAACCCTCTCCAAGAACATCTGAAATGGGCCTAGCTAGAATTAACAACTTTGGAAGGGGAAAAGTGAGGGGGGTAAAAAAGAAAGAAAAAAAATGGCCTAGTGTTTGCCAACAAACAAACCATAAAAGTTCAGTTGAACTTCTCCTTTCTGCCTTCCTCAGATGGTTCTCTTTTTCAGATGGAAAGGGGAACTGTATAAAGAAAGACTTTTCTGATCCTCTTTCCAAACAGGCTTAATGATCATCCAAGGTTTGAGGCTGTTGTTAGGAGTTGGGTTTTGGTGGTTTTTTTTGAAGGCTGAATGCTTATTGAAATTCTGCACTTCATGGTCACATCATCCTACCATTAGCTGTGACCCCACTAAGTAACGCCCTGTTCCTTACCGTTTAAAACAGAGATTTTATTCCTACATTGCAGCTCCAGTTCTGACACAATCCATGAACAGATCATTTCCTCTAGCTGCAACAGGGCAGAAGAGATGTCCATCACTAACTGTTCACACCATGCTTTGCTCAGTTACCACTTCCTCAAATCTGCTGACTTGTTCAGTCTGGTTATCCCTCTGATAGACATTTCTATCATAATGTCCTTGCTTCAGTTACGCAATCAAAGCTATAAGACTTTGAAAGCCTGATCTGAGAGGTGGAAAACTCATGAGGCATTTGCTACACTTAGATATTGTGCATCAACAGCCTTCCAGGGACAGTCTACTCAATTGTCTCAATCTTACCCATAAAATTTCTCTTCCAGAACTACTGCTTAATTTAACATAGCTAAATTGTGCATTGTCAAAGGAAAGACATAACATTTTCTAGTTCCCTAACAAGAAGGAGGGAGGATGGAATAAAATTCTGGATATACTCACCTTCCTATACCTCCCTCTCAGCAGCTTCAGGCTCAAGCCGAATACCTCTTGGCATTCCTCCTCTGCGCTGCTGCACAAGGGATTAAAGTAGTGATTACAGCGCAACTTCTAAAAGGACAGGCCTACCTCAGCCCATTTGAAAAATAACAGAGGAAAAAAAACAAGACATACTTAAGTGATTATCGCAGCTGCTTTTCACTAGTAATACTGTAATTCAGTTAATAAAGTTGCAAGTGAGTTTAACTTGGCTCCATGTCCTTTAATGTAAATAATCTGCTGCTGGCATTAAACATGTTAACATTTGAGCATATGGTGGAAACACCACACTTCTACTGAAACAAACATCAGCAGCATGAATAAAAAGCCAAATACACAGACTACTACACCAGAACATCTTATTAATGTAAAACTGCTAACAAATATACTTACTTACTAGGATCCTATGAATAGTTCAGCTTGGATGGCTGCAGTCTCATCATATAAATATTTTTGGCCACCCTGCCAAAGGAATTGCCTCTACTTTATACTTTCATTAACATACAAGATTGGAAGTAAGACAAAAGAAAGGACTACAGTAGGTCTGCATTATGTGTAGAAGTTTCTTCATGTATTAAAAGATTTTAACTTCCCACCTCTGCCACTGTGTGTGATGTGAGAGTCCTCTGTCAGTGCTGTAGAAGTATTTTACAGTAACACAGGCTAGGTAGGTCAGTAATCTCCAAGCCAGCCTAAAGTGTTTGCAAAAACAATTTAAATTATGCTAGCTTAACCCCTGGAAGGCAGTGACTCTTCAGTCACAAACTCTTAGTCTGGTCACATGTTAGAGAAGTATAGGTGTCATTCCTAAAAATTCCAGGATTCAGGTGACAAAAGGACATAACAGATAGGGTTTAGTTCCAGAGAAAAAACTCCCTCAAGGTGAGTCACACCTTTACCTCCTCTGTGAACGCAAGACTTCCTTTTCTGGACCTCTGCAACATGTGGTATGTACATCAGCAAGACATTAAGATACAACAGCATGCATTTAAGGTCCCAATAGCCTACATTTTTACTATTTAGGGTATGCTAAATTTATCCTGCTTACATGCTGCTTTGTGTTACAAGCAGCCAGTCTCCACATAACATCTAACTGTCAAACAATAGCACCATGACATTGCAGTATGGAAGCTGAGGGGACAGAGGCTGTACAGAGTTCACCTCTTTCACATACCAGCCACTGCCCTGAGTAACCAGCTGGTGTCTGCTGCTCCTCAAGTTCTGTCCCTGGCACAATAGGAATAGCATTTAAATCTTCTTCTAATATCTTACCTTTTTCTTATGCTTATGAGTGTTAGTTTTTTGAGGTGCTATGTATATTTTGATGTACCTACTACAATGCTCTCTGATCATGATTACAAGTTCTAATAGATGCAGAAAATGGTTATGGCTGCAAAATTAAGTTCCTCCATTATTCATTATTATTCTGGAAAATAGCATCAGAAAATTTAAAATCAGAAAAAACAGCTTCCTAGATGTTACACAGAATGAAAATCTCATTTTAAGGGATGCTCTGTATTATTTGATGGGTCAGAATACTTCAGCGCAACATGGTTTTGAAATGAGTAATTTAAAAATAGGCATTTTTAAATAGGAACATTTATAATTTAAAAATTCAGAAAGCAAAACCCAAAGAGAACTGGGAATGAGTCAGCTACATCTATTCACTGTGCAACTAATCATCATAAAGAAACCATTTCTGCTAAACTTATTTTAATAAACTTATATTTAGAAATAGAATAGGCTTTTAAGTTAAAAGGAAAAAATCCTCAAGTTTTAGGAGCTGCCATGCATATGTTCACTAACTGCTACAGCTTGCTTGGCCCCTTCTTGGAAAAGGACATATCCCCATCCCACCCCTCATCCCTATTTCTCCTCCTTCTCTGAAAAAATTTCTTTTACACAAGATCACCAGATCATGCATTCAGTGAAAAATATCATGTGCTGTGCAACTTTCATACACCACACTTTCGGGCAGACCATAAGGATATTGGTATGATTCAGATTAGCTGTACCATGCATGCAACAAAGAGCCCATACGTCACAGAAATATCATTATGATTTTTTCAAGAACGGTGTCACTTCTTCCAAGAAGTGTGAATTGAAGAGAGACATCTAAGACTAATTTGCATTTCAGTTGGAGGTATCTTGAACCATTCCAGCTCAAGATAAAGTGTTACGTGAATCCGAGAGCAGACTTTACAAAGCAGATTAGTAACTGGGGAAGAACACCTTTACAGGGCTTGTAAATGAGGGGCAGAGAGGTTCCAGTGACACTTAGGTCCACAAAAACACATCTCCAATCTCTTCTTGTACTGGGACAGGAGACGTCATTTCCTTTCCCACATATGAGTCCCTTTGTTCTCTCCTCTTGTTCTCCCAGTTGCATGACTAGCTACAACTTTCTTTTCGTACGCACTTCACAATAGCGCTGACCCTGACTATTTTCTCTTGCAGGATTTCCCTTCTACGTTCACACAGCAATAGACACTTTCTTTGACAGGATCCCAAAACTCCTGAACACTTAGAAGCTTTGTGCTGCCAACCTACAGGGTCAGAGAGACACCTGTTAGTAATCAGACTTCTTTGATCTTTAAAGTTCTTAAGCCACTAGTGCCCACAATATTACTGTAACATAAACAGATACTATCCCTATTTATAGACACAAAAAGTGAGGGAGAGGTTTGTGTGGTTTGTCAGTCAGAAAGTTCTTGATTCCCAAATCATAACATACAAGGAATCTAGTTAAACAAGGCAATAAGAGGCAAAAAGTGGATTTCAGTGAACAGCTATGAGAGGAATTTTGTCCTCACCTGACTGTGCCTTCCCTCTCATCCCAGCTCTCCAAGGGAAGCGGGTTCTCACTCAGTCAGATGTGATTTTTTACTACACCACATATTTTTAAGTAGCAGGATATTTTTACTTTGACTCCTAAACCAGCTTTGTTCCCAGGTCTCCTATGGTTTAAAGCTAAAATGCTCAAAAATCCCAGGTGGTCAGGAGTTATACTTTGAATATGGCAGTTCTACACTCCAAAAACCCCATGAATAGCCCCATTAGGGGACTTAAAGGCCTGCTTAAAAATTGAGTCTAGTCTCCCGAAGAACTCACAAGGACAAGATGCTAATTTACACCTTGAACTTTCATCACCATTGATGCTCTTTTCACTCTTAACATACTTACGCCATCAGACAATTCTTGGGCAGATCCGTCTGACCAGCAAAGTGCATCTTCAGTCAAATCCTGCGGAAAGCCTGTCAGTATAGCCCACTCCTCACAATAAACAAAGCTGAATGAATCCTATGTTTTCTGAGACACTGGAAGGAGTTCCCCTCCCAATGCTGGGGCAAGTCTCTATTAAAAATCAGACTGCTCATAAAAGAAACTTTTCTGCCCATTTTGCAGATAGAATAAAGATGCCTTGGCCTGCCCAAGCCCACAAGGTATACCCAAGCCCATTATCGAGAAGCAGAATTTAAAGTTGATTCTTTGTACTCCAACATAAAGCTTTTGACTACAGGTAAATGTTTACTCTTCAGCAAATTAAAAAGGTAAAATAAAAAATGCTTAAGAGAATCCCCAAATTTGTAGTTGGTATAACAGCAGCAGGCAGATTACATAGTAGACCAACCAGTTGCATAACATTCCAATATCCATATCCTCATACACACACCAATAAACGAGCAGAAGACTAATAATAGCTACAGAGTGCAACCATTTCAGTGACTACACTTACTCTCTTCAACCCAAAATAGAAGCCTACAGGACCATCCAGTGATCTATTAGAACTGGACACTGCACAGAAAACCAGATTTTCAGGTCTGAAAAAAAACCCCTTAGTTTCCAGGCAAGTCTTACCATATACAGAGAAGCAAATGACTAGGTATGCAACTCAACAGACAAATTCGCATATGTGCTGTAACATCTGAGTAATGCAAGTATTTTTCTTCCAAAGATCATGACCAAAATAGTTAGTATTAAACTTGGTAAAATCTGTAAAGAACCTACAAACTTTATGAGAATGTTCTAAGGGAAAAAGCTGAAGGGCAGCAGTGCTCTGGCACATAAAAAATATTCTTCATGCATAGAACAGTGAAATGATTTTTGGCTTCTGCATTTTCCCTTACAAAGAGAAACCCTTTTTTGACCCTTGCAAGTAGAGCAAAATATCAACAAAAATCTTACATACTGGCTTAACATACTGAATCACTGACAAGACTGTCACAGTTGCCACTTAGCGGATCTAGAATGAAAATTTAAAAAAAACAAGCAGCCCTACTTGAATTCTGCCTAGAGCACCAGAGCATTTTAAAACTTCTGCTACAAGAAGTAGTAAAGAATTAATTAGCCAGAGCTGACAAATAATTGCAAAGTGATAATCTACTGCAGAGAGCTTGGGTTTTTTTGGTCTACCCTCTAGACCCCATCTGTAGCTTCAAAGAAGAGTGCAGCAGTAACAGTGAGCTGTGAGAAATCAGAGACTCTGTGTGGGTGCATCAGTCAGTCAAAACACCTGTGCACCCAGGTCATATCTGCATAACCCAACAGAATCCCAGGAAGTCAACCCAACAGTATATACAGTTGCTGCTTTTCATTAAGTTTCCCCACTCAGGCGGCCAAAGCTTAAAGCACTATTGCTGAGCACCTAGGGGATGGAATTACATCTTTGGTGCGGTAGATAAACATTCCTCCTTGGCAAGTGCATCCTATTAACCTCTCCAGTCCCATGAAGTCAACATTGTTACATATTGCCCTTATTTTTAGGTGTCTTTTTAAGCATATCAGTCACTCCTATTTAGAGTTCATTATTTTTATTTGCCTATACCTCTTAGATTTTTTTCTGTTCTCTGCCAGCAAGCTTTTTTCCTATTTGTTCTCTAAATCCCAGAACTCTTGTCCATTGGGACTGGAACCCAGGTCGTCAAATCTGATAGGAAATCACCTTACACTTTACAGCAAGGGCAGAAAAAACAAACCCTTCGCACCCTACTGATCCAACACTGGGTCTACCTTTGCACTGGAAAAACTGAGCGACAAGCCGTTAAAAAGATCCAGTCCCAGTAAAAGCAAAGGGAAGCACAAAATATTTCCATCAGTTTAATACTGCTTTATGCTGTAGCTCACAAGTTATGGCAAGGCATAACATCTCCTTGCATAACAACTACAACCAGTTCTCCCAAACATACCTCAGAATGACTTCCTATTCTTCTGGAGGTTTTCAGAGTATTTCCATTATTACTAACAGCATGAAAATAACATCCTGACAGGGACAATACCATCCTATTTTCACAGTCCTTTTATTTTCACACTTAAAAGAATAATGAACATTATTTCCACATAAGTAAAACTCAAATCCCACTTTCGACTGGGAGGATTGATGTGTGAACTCCATGCTAGTGAAAGGTACTATTTTGGGCAGCAGCTAATGATTTACCTAAGTAAAAAGAACCCTCACTGCCACAAGTGCAAGGGAGAAGAAAGTAACCTCTCCTTTCTCTGTAAAGAGGAAATCGAGATGGAAATGTATATTGAAAGAAGCATGTACATGTGAGTATTATATATTCAACACAAAAATAGAGTTAAGATGGATTTATTTCCTGGAAAAAAAAAAAAAGTTTCTCTTCATGTCCTCATTTCCAGGAGATATTAGTATTAGATATAAAGAAGTTCCTTTCATAAAACTATTGAACAGTGGACACTACTACACTTACCTTCCTGCTAAAATGAAACCAATTTTAAACAGAACAACAGAACACAAATAAATACAAACAGAAGACCTAGCCTGTGATAAAAGCGCAAATAAAACAAAAAAAATCTTATGTCAGACTTTTTTTCCTGGGATCTGAAAAATATATTCTAGTTTCTCTGTCTCATCTCTCTACAGCTCCTTCATTACAGTTAACTTCTGTAATCCAAATCAGAGGCATTCAGCACATTCTCACAGCAAGGCTAGGTGTAACAGCCCATCTTTATATCCTGCCTGGAAAAAAATCTTCGGAGAATGAACTTTCTTTCCTTCAAACTACTTTCACCATGACAGTCATCTGTTTATATATCCAATATGAAAGAAATACTTAAACATTTTCAAATTTATGATAGTGTTAGGCATCTTTGATCACTTTTCCCAAGTGTTGTTATTTCCATTCACAAAGTCTTATCTGATTTAGAAATTCATTTTTGCTTCTAAGATTCATATCCGTGTTCCATAAATATACTTAGAAATTGAAGAATACTGCTAAAATTTACTTGAAGTAAAAATGAAGTAACTCATGGCCTACCCTTGATAGTTCAGCACAGGTACATTTGTAATCAATATTTGGTTTTCACATGGGTAAAACTTCACTCTATGTCCAAAAAAAAAAAAAAAAACCACAAAAGGTAAGAGAAAGGAAAGCAATGACTACGTAGAGGGAAAAGAATTTGATTTTACACAGTGCCCTTCGCTGTTCAGCTGTCCTTAAGCACTTCATAAAACAGCAAGACTCCTTGATGTACTACCATATGGGCAAATACAGCAGCTGTTCTGTGAGCTACAAAAGCTCACCTCTAACCAGAGGAATCTCACCCTGAGAGGCTGCATGCCTGCACAAGGCACTCAAGAAACATTAACCCTGTTTAAGAAAACCAGGGGGGGTATAATGCTGCATGTACTTAGAATTCTAAAGTATAAAATAAAGCATGGGAAATCCTTGCTGTAAGTGCATGTTGGGTGCAACATGTCTCCTGACTACAAAAAGTAAAAGTAGACTCTAATCTGAGGTTTATGTAGCATTTCTCCTATCACACCTAAACCCTGTGTATAAAACAATGCAAAACTCTATGCAGATGGGAGAACTTCATCTCCTCCTATGTGCTGAGGCCCAGACTGAGAACTCCAAAGTGACTGGTGCTTGCACACTAAACAATACACTGCAGGAGTCTAAAGAAGGGAAATTGTATTCTAAAATCAGGGAGACATTCCCAAAGTGACATACCTTTCTTACTAAAAACTTACTCTTTGTCAGGAAAAGTTAATCCTCTCTGCAAGCCACAGCCTAACTTTTGCAGTTCTTTGTCCTCCATTTCCACCCTATCCCAACAGTGCTAACCTTCCGTTTCCGTCATGGGACAAAGCAGACAATGCTCACCTTTGGTCTCAGTAACAAGCTGGATAAAACTGTCTGTCTATATTATCATTTCCTCTCTTTCTACTTAATACCTGCCTTTTTTGTCTTTAATAAACACTGTGGTACAGATAGGCCAGACATAATCCCGCAGTAGGGAAAAAAAAAAGCAGATATTTGTTCCATGAAAGAACACAGCTCTGTACATTTTATTAATCTTGGCTCATTGAACAAGTAATTATCAATAGCATACACAGTTCTAAAAATGGAAGCTTTCCATAAGGAAAATCCTTCCTGTGTGATGAAATACACAAGTTATCAAAACAGGATGTAAAACAGAGAGCACATGTGCATCCTTACTTCAATTGTTATGGCATTAGTCCTTGCTAGTTGAACTAATCTTTGGAGGAATGTTGTATTTTTTTAAAGCAAGCATGCTCTGTTCCTAACTCTATGAAGCCTGCAGAGACAACTGGGCACAAAAGTGAATGCAACTTGGGAAACAGTCACCTGTCAAAGAACATGGTAAACTCCTAAACCTCTTACATAATGATTACTGTTGACTTCGAACAGATTACAGTCAGGGTGGCCAGCAAAGCTCTGAGACACAAATTAACACCCAGTGCACCCAATGGCTTAATTATTCCAAAATCTGGAGAACAGGCTTGAAGACAACTTATCTTTCATCTCATTTTGTAAACTTTATGAGTGAATAAGAGCAGTTCTGCAGTTCTGAGATTCAGAAACAAACAAGCAAGCAAGCCCCTCCTCTTCCCTCTGTTCCACCCTACACAGACATAGAAAGGAAACATTCATTTTATAATGGCAGTGTTTATTTACAGTAGAGAAGGTTTACACTAGCTGAAAAGTTGTTTCAACATGAAAACCAACAATCCGTGCTTTTGCCCATCTTCAAAGAAAGGGATGATTATTAAGATTTAATGATGCACCTTCAGAAGACCTTGATGATCACTTGGGAAAAAAGTACCAGGAATCAACTAAAACAAACAAAAAAATATACAAGAGTGACATTAGTTCTAGACAACTAGTCATACTCAAACACTTGAAAAAACAACATTCTGCCCTTTCAGCTACCTTCCCTCCCATAATAATACTGCTGTGTTGGCTCTAATCCCTGCCCTGTGAAAAGCATGGCCTCAAAATATCTGTTTATTTCAACAGTTTGGCTGTACCAATCCTGTAACAAGTTACAGCACTGTTGTGACCATCCCTGGAAAACATCACAAATCAGGCAGATTATGTTCAGAGGTCTGAGATCTAATACTTTGGTAAATAAATGCTATTTATTGGCATGCCATATAAAGGTAAATGGAATGCTACTTGCTTTCCCATGACATGGGCTACACAGATGTTGCTTCTCAAACAATTTGGCACTTGGTTCATGACTAAGTTTAACTTAGTATTTCTGTAACTCCCTCCATCTCAAAAAGCACGTCTTCTCTGTAGTTCCTGCCAGTAGAAAAATCTTTTTTAAAGTAGTTAAAACTGGAAACATAGGATGCATTCTTATTGCTTAAAGAAAAACACATGTTCTATTAACATGAAAAATAGTCATAACAGTGGAAGGATAAAATTTTGTCTTTAGAACTTACACTTGAAAAGTAGGTATGGTTATATCAATTTTAGGAAAATGACCTGTTTACTTGGTTAGTTAGCTACTGTGAGGAATGACAAAAACTAAGGCAAATCAACCTATCTCCTTTAAAAAGCATCAATGTCATGACTTTGCCTTGCATGATCAGTTAGAGAAAAATTTTGTTGTATCTTTTTATGTGGACTACACTTTCACTCAAAAGTGATTTTCTCCCACAAAGCATCCATGAGTTTCTGTTCATGTTCTATTTAACAGGAGACAAGCAATACTGTATGACAGGACATAACTTATAATTTTCATATACACAAAACTGCCTTTTTGCAACAAAACAGTTTTCATGTCAATTTTTAAAGCCAGCAATTAAGAGAAGTCATATGACATCTGAGAAAAAAGGTACCTTCTGGGGAAACTGAATCTCCATTCATAAATGCTGGTGCCTAAAAAAGAGAAAAAAAAAGATAAGAAAAAAACCCCAAACCAACATCGCAGTATTTACTCAAGGTTTCACAGATAACACCCAAATACTTTAATTTTAAATACTCAAGTCAAGAGATATTAACAAAACCAGAATTTTCTGTTGCCCCCCCACATATCAATATTCTACCTTGCAAATTTCTCACCTCCACTGTACAAATATCTTTGTCGCTCATAAATGACAAAACAAGCACATGAACAATGAGTGATAGATTAACACCTTACCTAATGCAAAGGGGATTTTTGGTGACTGTATCATCTTTGAGAATAACAGCATTTGTTGTTTACATCTAAAGAGTAAAAATGTCTTGCTAGTTACTATATGTTTCACTGTCAGATATGCATGTGAATACATACACACACTCATAAAATTTACATTAAATACATGCAAACTATTTAAAATAAATGTGTGACGACACTTTTGCAAATCCATTTTGACAGAATAATCCAGTTCTGTGGAAAGTGACTATTTGTTTTAAAATTCAGGTCTGGCATTTCAAAGATGTATATGTCACTATCCAATCACAGGAGTGCACAACCTGCCTTGTCCGGTAACTTAAAGCACAAAATTAAGGACACTTTTAACACATGTGGAATCACCTTGCCTCATGATGAGGATGCAACAATGTTCTACTGCCCGTCCTTAGCACAGTAGCACTTGGGCTGAGCTGCACTGGTGTGACACTGCCTTCCTGCATCTGAGCAGGCACAGGGCTCTAAACACTGAAGAGCAGAACAAAGTCCATGAGGAGAGAAGGAAGAAGCAGGATTCTTCTTCCCACTTTACTCAGGTTAATTACCTGCACAGGGAGGGTGGGAGGGGGGGTTATGTGACTGGTCTGAAAGGAGGTACCAGTATGACAAACATAACCCAGGTCGTATCACCAGAATATCCCCCTCTCTTTCCAGCAAAACCCAAGCTTTATCTCATAAGACAGGGAGAATCAGAGGTCAACATTTATAAGCAGGTGCCTGCCACTTCTGGGATAACTGCTCAGAAAGCTTGAGATAAGGACTCAGTACTTTCCCACAATGACCAGATCAAAATCTCATCCCACACTAAACCAGGAATCTCTTCCCTACATAACACTTTCATCTGGAACACCATTTAAAAACCAAATAAATAAATTAATTAATAAAAACAAACCCCAGAGTAACAACTCCACCAACCTTTTGTTTCACAGCTGGTCACTGTACAGGAAATTCTACCTTTACTAAATCTCAAATGGAAATATCCTCACAGGAAGCATGCAGGGAGAAAGGCAGTCAAAAAACTTTCCTGCTTAGATCTGAATTATCCAAAACACATCAATAAATATACAGATTCAAATTTGGTTGGAGATTTTTTTAAATTATCAGGAAAAGTCAAATATTTTTTCCAGTGTAAAACACTGTTTTCCATTTTATCCAAGGAGACATCATCTAGCAAAGCTTTCCTAGTTCACTTTCCAGTGTTATAAGGAAAGAATTATGTGATAATTCTAAGAAACACTGCTCTACTAACTATATATAGATAGTCTTGGAGATTTTCCAACTTGCAAAGTCCTCAGCAGCTTCTTCACAGAGCAGGCATGCTTTAGGATTAATATTAAACAAAGGCTTGGCGGTTCTGGTCAGTTTTACAGATGGCAACACTTAAAAGCCTGAAATAAACAGTGTATCTTAGCACTAACACACTCATCTACAAGGCTCTATTCCTCCTGGGTTTAGGGCGCAACATATACCACTGACACTGGAGCTGAGACAGATGAAACAACTTTCAGAGGCTAAAGAACACCAGAAATTTTCACTATGTAGTGTTAAAACTCATCTAGATTTGTAGTTGCAGGGGTCTGGTGTAATTTTGGCTGGTTCAAATGTTCAAATATTTGCTCTTTTATGCACTTATTATCATCAATCTCTTTGGAACTGACTGGTCATGGCA
Organism: Donacobius atricapilla; assembly: GCA_013397315.1. NCBI lineage: Eukaryota > Metazoa > Chordata > Aves > Passeriformes > Mimidae > Donacobius > Donacobius atricapilla. Next base: position 75,628 of record WBMY01015948.1, read on the forward strand.
ATTCACCTGCTGCGGAATCATTCACAGTTTGCCCCCAATACAATGACAGTACCTATGCCAACCATCTAGAAACTCACTCAGTGGAGTGGAAATTCCCCAACCCAGACAAGCCATTCTAGTTCCTCATCTGTAAACTAACAAAAGGTCAAATAATTCCGAAAACAACTGGACTACACCCAATCAAAATCTATAGGAAATTCTGATAAGTGCACACTTGGTAAGGATTTGAATGTTTTCCATTTGGCTCTCTTATAGTTCTCTTGCTCACCATGAAAACTGTTCCATAGCAATAGTGAGTGTTGCCTTTTGGTGTCTTCTTTGGGTTTTTTTGGTTTTGTTCCAGGGTTTTTTTGAGAACTCAATACATCTGATTTACGGCAATAATCACTCACTCAAAAATGCTGCAACTGAAATCTGATGCTGGAAAAAGAATTGTAGGGAATCAGCTCACACTGCAGAAATAGCTCAGAAATTTTGCAGTAGCTGAAATATGTCTCTCAGTGTACTTGCATACAAGCTCTCTGCTTCAATTTTCATTATTTTGTTTTTATCCAGGAACTAATAGATAGATAGAAATTAGTAGAACATGTATCTGCTTTTAGTTTAAATTAAAAAAACCACAACAAAACCCTCTGCAAACACAGGCAGCTTTTGTTTGAAATCACCACAGCCATTAAAATTCTGCAGCCAACACTCACGTACTTTCACTTCAGTGTGAAAGAGATGAATGTCTGACAACCAAAGCCTGCAGTGTGGTGTACTAGACAAAAAGATACCTGCTTAAAATGTGCAAGTCAACCTCCCTGCTTATATTTACAGTTCAACTGTCCATGATTCCTATTTCAAGGCCATTTTACTTTTCTTCGTTTTTGCAGATTGGCAACTGCATGCAGCATGAACAGTATTTATAATAAGAGTATTGCATATTTTCCCTGTCTGGAAAGCACCAAGAGGCAGCACCCTACAAAGACATAATTGAAATACTTAGACTGAACTGAAACAGAATGATGGAAAGGAGGATGTGAAAACATACTTCACAAAAACACTATCACTTAAAAGAATGTGAAGCACAAAAAAAGACAGGAACTGATACCATTTGATAAGAAGGGAAGCTTTCAAATAAAAAAGGCATTAAAGTTTGATACATGGTATCTGTTTTATGAACTGATGGTACTAACTTCCTCCCCTCCCCGAAAACCAGGGGGAAAAGGATTTGTTATTGAGTAACAAAATAAGACATACTGCTGATTTGATAATTATTTACTCTGTATGCCTCAAAGTACAAAGAGCAGAAAATGCAAAAGGAAATATTCCTTTGCACATTTGTCACCATTCAAATACATTTGGACTTGAAGTTTTAGTTACATTTAAACACTCAAAGTTATTGTAAATTTGAAAGTACAGAGGAGGTAAATACTTGCTTATAGCTGCAACTGACATGCCTAAAAACATATTTGAATTCCAAAACGAGTTTATCTTTCATTTAAAATTTACATCCCCATTAATCAACATTCACAAATGCAACACAGAGATACTTTTAAAGAAGTGCTGAAAGCAAGGTATCTGAATAGGAACAAGTTTGGTTTGTCACATCTTTATGACTTAAACCAACATTTCTTTGCAATGGAGAGTCTTATTTGCTTGTGACAAAACAGCATCCAGGACAACACATTCTTACTAGAAAGGCTGTTGGAATGTTAACTGCACAGACAGTGGACAGCGTGTCCTTTGACACCTCTACTTGCATAATTACTGTGACTGTTGAGGCGAAACACCGGGTGCCCTGGCAGCCATGCACACATGCAAAAATACCTCACGTGGTCATGAGCACAGGCTCAATCACAGCCATGTCAGAAAAGAAAAAGTAATACTTGGGGGCACATTTCTCCATGTAATTTCTGGTAACCTTGCTTAATTTCTAGCATCCAAACTAGCATATTTTAAAATGGAAAAAATTCTCCTCCACTAACATTTGCACATGAAAGCATCAAACCTTCGGGACATTTTTCTTGCCTGAACAGGAAACCTGCATGTTTTAATTTTATGTTAATTTTCAGAATATGACAGGTATTCTTTAAGAAACATTCAAATAAGTGTCCCCTCTCTTAAAGCATTGAATTTAATTATGGAATCAGACAAACAAAGGATCTGTTTAGCGATTAGGGACTACAGTCAGCTAGTCAATGAGTTTTAACACTGGGTGGTAACTCATGGCAACAGGGGAGACAGAAAAGACAACAGGCTAGATACAAATAGCAGTCCATCTTGCTATTCAGGATCAGAAGAAACAGCACTGCAGAAGGAGAAAAACAAAACAAAAAACTCCAACAGAACAGTAACGAACCTTTAAGAAAGCACAATTGGACCACTGCAATGAAAGGTTTATATCACAGTACTTACTCCTCCTCCTTTTACTTAAATTTTTGCTTAAGGAAGGATTATTTCAATTTAGCTGCTTTATTTCAGTTTTGGAGCTCTGAGTAGTCTTGTACAATTTAATCATTAAAAGAAAAAAAGTAAATATCCTTACTGACTGCACAATTGATCGGACATCCTCCTCACTGCAACAAAATGGGCTACCACTCACCAGAACATTTGTGCTGAAAAATAAAATTAAAAACATGCTTTATCCATCAGTGGAAAAGAACTATGCACAATTAAGTACTTACGGAAAAAAAAAACCACTGTCATATATAGACCTCAGAAATGTGTACCTGCAAGAAATAGGGAAGCCAAAACCTCAAAACAATGCTGGAAGGAACAGGTGTGTGAGGGGTGTTCTTTGTTTGAGTTTGAGGAGGTGTCTAGGCTGTGTATTCTGTATTAATGCAAGCAGTGCTCACACTCAGTGCTTCTGGCTGCTAGCTAGGGTACAGTGCAGAGGACCACAGTCAAGCAGCTAAATCCCCCCAAGAATACAGCAGAATTAAATTGACACTTCCTGAGGGAGCTGAGGAACACCTAGATGGCTAGCAGAGATGATGTTAGTATACCCCATATCTTGTGCCTTGCAGAATGGCTAGATTCTGTGGCAGATCATGAAAGTAACTGCAGGTTACTTCAGCAACATGCCTGCAGTATCTAACAAGAAGGAAAAACAGGCCACATAAAGCAGCAGATATCCATAGTATTTCCAGACAAATTCTGGGACCACATCCTTAGCAGAAATCTATGAATTTTTATCCTATGAATCTGTATCCTTTCACACAGAAAATGAGTTTGATCATGAATTTTAAGGGTCCTACACAATAAACTGCATGAACTTCAATTCCCCAATACACAGAATGAACAGGGACGAGAGGACCAAGATTCTCCCAAAACAATTCTGAACAAACACTCTGGGGCCATTTCTTGAAAGCTGAAGTAATGAATGTCTATTACATCTATGTAATCAATATATTTCTGGAACCACTTACCAGTAAATCATCATCATTATACAAGGTGCAATTAGACAATCATGCTTTATTATCAATTAATTATCAAACCCACTAATATTCCTGTCATCTCAAATTAAAAAAAGATCTAAGCAGTTCATGGACAGCTGCAACTTAATGAATAGCAGCAGAATAGCACAATACAAAGAGCAAGAGATGTGACTGGATACATACCACTTTATAGTACCTCCATCAACTTTTTTATGAAGCAAAGCTTTCCAGTGTTCATGGGTAGATTTAATAATTTCAACAGCAAAATCCTAGTTTAAAACAAGGAAAGTTTTGTAAATTAAAATGTTATTAAACAGAAAAAAAGCCACAGAACTAGTTTATTAAAACATACTATTTCACGGGTTACTTTAAGGCACCGCCTTTGAGGCCTCATTAAATTTCTGGAGAATAAAACAGCCTTTTTATGTAAAGAAACAAACTTCACTATCTGTCAAATATACTGGCAACACATTCAAGACTTTCCCTCAGTCTGCAGCCACAAAACACAAACGCTACCTGAAAGAAATGAAATCAGCACTAGATGCTAAGGAGAACCCTACTGCTGTAGAAAATTGTACCAGGCTCTAAATGGGATCAAGTGTGTGAGCTATGACTCCACCCTTACAGATGCAGGTCAGAGTTTGGGTTTCCCCTCTAGAGACATAATTTGCATTTACTTCATTAAGGCCCAATCATATACTTAAGCATTTGCACGAACATGATATGTCAGCTGCTAAACAGTTTCAGCCTGTTTGAAACAAAAATAATATTGGGGGTGGGGCTAGGATGAAAAAGCTACCAAAAATTAAAGTAAAATAAGCCCTCTGTGTCCAGATGATGACTGCTAGACCTACAAAAAGCTGCCAACTGAACATTCACATTTGTTAACAAGGAGTGACTTGGAAAAGTGCCACTGGAACATTGTGAACTTCACCGGAGCTGCTGGAGCACAGCCACAGCCGCCTCGCCACATCCTGGGTCTCTAGAAATGCTTGAGAATTCTTCAAGTTCTCCAAACCAGGTATCTCAGGGCATTTAGTGCCTCCAGGCTGAACTCCAATGGCCTGACAGGGATACACTGTTCTACTGTCACTCTACAGTGCAGGAAAACCTCTAAGAGCAGTTCCTGGGAGAACAGGGGAGAGATCAGGTTATCAAGCCTTACACCTCCAAAGCTGATGGATTTAAAAGGCAGTTTTAGTGCAGAGGGGAGTCAGGGCCTTTCTTTAACCAGACAAAACATGTAAAGTTGCCTGTGCTGGTTAGAAGGCATTATGTAACTGATAGAACCCTGCAAGGCTGAACTGGCTGACACATGGACATCATTCATGAGAAACCTGTGATTCTTTGCCAAAAATAATTTACACAGAGCATGCAATACACAAGCTGCAAAGCAATTTTACTCAAATCACATCCAATTGCTCTGGAAAAATCTGGGTATTTCCTTCAATAAGGTCTATTCCCTGGTCCGATCTCCTTTTGAACACCAGCCATTTTTACTGTAAGTAGTTTAAAGCTCTATTCATTTTTTTCTTAAAAAAAAAAAAAGGAAAATAATTTCTCAGCCTTTAAGCCAAATGCTTCAAATGTTGTTTATAGAGATTTACCAGAAAAATGTATGCCTTGAGCAAATACCAAATATGAAAAAATTTGTAACCTATTGTCTTAAACTGCATACCCTTAAAAAAAAATCAGAAACATTTACCAACAGGACTTAAAAAACACCTGAAAAGACAATCTGTTCATTACTCTGCCACAGAGAATGAAAATGCTTTGAAAAACACCTAAAAACCACACAGATGCATGTGTAAATCTCATCAGGATTAGGACTAAATTTTTTTCAGACTTTCTGTAATGACCTATCCATTTTCCCTAAACAAAGTGGAAGGCAGCAAACATTATTTAATCCTAGCCTAATAAATTGTACGCAAAGGTCCCTCCCATCAAAATCCTTTTCGTTAAGCCTCCTCCTTTACAATTCCAAAAATTCTAGGATGCATTATAGAGTCCACACGACAGAATGATGCATTTTTAATTTTGCATTATCTTCACCTTGTTTTTAAATTCTCCATTAAAAGCAAAGTGATTTTCTGGTTTACCATCAGGGACTTTATATAATTGGAACCAGTCAACTGTCGCCTCAAGATAACCTGGTTTGTGCTTCTTGACATCATCAATATCTGTAGGTTAAAAAGATTAAAAAAATAAAAATAAGGACTGATCATCTTCACTCAAAGGTTTCAGAACATTAGTTTTTAAAATTTTCCTAAAGAATCTGCAGCAGTTTCATTTCACTGAATACTTTCGAAGTCATTGGTAAACTTCACTTTACTACATTAGCTGCCCATAGTTGCTACCTTATGATTTCTCAACCACAATAAACAGGTAAACCAGTCATCTTCTGCCCTTCATTAATTAAGACCCAAAGGTACAATGAATAAAAGGACCATATTTGTGAGAGGAGAAAAAAATATCCACACTTATCTCAGTAGGGAGCTCTTGTAATACTTAGATTATTAACTGAGGTAATTTTTTACGTCAGCAACGACAGGGGCTGCGAGCATTTTTTTGATAATGAAAGAATAGTTATAAAAACAATTTCAACACATGGATCTTTAAACCAGAACCTCTAAACAATATACAGGCTTGACTTGTCAACATTATATTAAAAGGCACTCTTTTTGCTTACATTAGGTCCAAATTCATCCCCATCAGGACATGACAGAGACCTGCCAGGAGCTCTAAACACTAACTTGACTGATAACCTTGTGGTATCTGCATATTCACAGAGATGAACAATTCTACCACTACAATCCTGATAGACAAAGATGTGACAGGACACAAAGAGGAATGTATTCCATTTGTGGGACACCCTCATGAGGCAGAGATGAACACTGCCATGGTGTGTATAGAGAGATGAAACATCACAGTAATTCTGTTTCAAGACTGCAATCTCATATGAAAGATGCAGTTCTTGATCTTACAGCCCTTAACCTGCCGTGCATAACAAACTTTAACGGGCTGTCCTTTGAGACTACCACCGCTTCTGTCACTTGGTGTGGTCCTATCAACCCCTTAACATATTAACTCCCTGGCAACATGTTTACATGGAAAAGCTTTCAACACTTTTCTAATTATTTTGATGTAATAAAGGAATTTGTCCATCCCAGAAGCCAAATACTCTGTAACTGGTGTAATCTTCTGTTTCCTTTCCATAGTCACTTCTGATGGAAATGAGAGCTGACTTTTTACTGCTGTATTCTACCAACTATTTCATAACCTCACTCTGCTCAGGCCACCTTCCATGGTGTAACTCTCCTCTGGTGTTTTGCAAGTCACTTGCTCATGTCTCCCTTCCTTATTCCTTCTTGCTCTCTCTCAATACTGCCTGGTTACTTCATTATCTTCTCCCATAGATATGCCTCACTTGATGCCATCAGGTTGGCAGTGATTTCTGCTAAGATACTCTTCTGTCTATCCAGTCCTATAAAATCAGAGTTGCTTAGTCCATGGAATTGATACCTAGTCATGTGCTTTCCATCTTTAAGTACCTAAATGTCTTTTAAAATTTCATTGTGAACCTGAACAAAGACATGAAATTAATTCTGAGGAGAACAGTAAGAGAAGAGAAAAGGTCTTATGCTACAGACCATTCAATTCTCAGGAGACCACCAAGAGAGATGACATGTAGACTGAACTGGGAGGCCAGACCTATGTGAAAAGACATTCTGAGTGTTAATAGGCATGTCATAGATGCCACGCCCAAATTCCACTGCATTACCACTACCCAAAGAATAAAACATAAAACCTTGAAGAATTCCATGTAAATTTTTGCTTTGCACACACTTAACAGGGCTACGTGTTTATGGGCTCAGAGTAAAACACAATTTGAACTTGGCTGCTGGCCATCTGTCTGTAGATCAGGGAATTTCACTGGCAGAATCCCAGAAAAAAGCAAGGGCACATAAGGCTGCGCTAGAGGCAGGTCGTCTAGCTGAAATACGTGTTTAAGAGCACAAGAAACTTTTCACTAGGGTGGGTGGGCAAGACCAACCATGAAGGAATTATTTAGAAAAGGGTGGGACCTTGGTCAGAGGCAGAATGCTTCATCTGAGCACTAACAAAACCACAACTCCAAATCAGTTTCAGGACTCCAATGTATCATCCTGTTCTCTCCAAGCAAGAGAACATCCCTCCTCCAACTTGAGCCATTGTCATCTCCTCTTCTTGTGAGGTTTGAATTCACAATATCTTACAGTTGTTGAAGAGACAGTATCTCCTCAAGTCTATAAAGCGTACCCAGCTGCTGCAGCAATTTCCTTGGCTCCCAGCAGTGGACAAACTCCAGACCTCTGTCTCCAGACACTACTTAAATTCAAGCATATTTTCTCACACTGCTACTCCTTTTTGCTGCTTCCTGTTCCAGCAAATGTCTCTCCTAACTGCTTCCCCACTCCCCCTACTTGGTTATTTGCCTCCTACTTCCATAAAAACTGTTCATCAGAAGTGCTTTACAGTCTACTAACTGGCACTTGGTACTTTTCTCCATCTGTTATCCCTTATTTATAGGTTTTATTTATACTTATTTGAAGGATTCAAATATTAGGATAGGCTTTGGGATAGACTTTCATTATCTCCTTTTGTTAGAGATTCTATCCTCATAGACACAATTATCTCCCTGAATTTCACATTCTCTCTACTGGAAAATACCTTGCTTAAGCAAAATGAGTAAACACAATCATATTACAGCATTATATGGATGTTGTATATTCTGGTTTTGAGGACTTGAGAAGGGGGGCATGGGTTGCTTTTATTTCCTGGGTTTCTTGCAAGTTATTCTCCTTTATCTGTATGCTTCACTTCACTGTTCTTTACTATAAAGGAGAGCTACTGAACATCAAATGAAATTTGAAAGCTTGATTAAAAAAAAAAAAGACTCCAGAACATCTGTATTATAATGGAAGTTGGTGGCAAGCAGAAGAAAAGAGTGCCACAATGCAACAAAACAAACCCCAGAAAAGAATCAATGCTGTTGCTGTGGAGTCAGCATGTAATACAAAATACAAGGAAACAGCAGCTCTTGCATCACTCACTCAACAGCCACCTCTTCAGTTCATTAAAAGTCACTACAGAAAAACATGAAAGACAATTTTTCTTCCACAGAAATCTAAACAGCCTCTTTGGGATATTGAGGGGAAAGGAGAGAAATCACACTCAGAAAAAAGAGAAGTAAGCAAAGAAAAGTAAAAAAAAAATCACAATAAGCAGTACAATAATTCACTACGCTAATATCTACAGAAAATAGTTTCAAATTATTACGATTTTTAAAAAAGCAAACAACTTAGATGCCTTTTCTGCAGTGAACATTGTTAAGTCACTCTTTTTTGACCCTGACTGCTTATCTTCCCTTAGAGCTATGTACTCACACTGATGTTAAAAGGGGCAGGTTTGGGAGCAGCAAGCATGTGTACATGGCCCAAAGTAATTTCTTCTCTGCCAGCAAGCCCTGCTCAAAGTGGCAGAGCAAGTACATTAACAGCATGTCCCCATGGGGCTCTAAGGGGGAATGCTGCTATGCTGCCTGCATACAGCCACAGGTCTCATTTTTCTAGGCACCAAAGTTAAGCACCGAGAGTTAAAAAGAGACAGCAGATCACATTAAGGGTTGCAGTTCAGTGTCCATAAGAAAAATCCCTAGAGGCTGGCACCAAGAACTGCAGCTAGCTCTCTGTCAAGGGAGTGAGCCAACATGAATGTAGATCCCAAGTCTAGCTGGCTTTACAGAAGAGAGCAACAAAAGTATTTGTACAAAACTACCATTTTTAGTACAACAGATGCTGCTTCTTGCAAGCGAAGCTAAAACAACATGTTTGCAGCAAGTTTTCTAAACAAGGTCTGTGGGAAGAGAGGACATATGTTTTTAATAACATCTTATAAACATTTACAGGAAGCAGCAGCTAAATTCCATATAAAGGCATTTGGTGTATTTTGTGCAGGGGGTAGGAGGGGAGCCTTAGTACAGCTAATTAATTTCTTCATAGTGAGTGCTTACACAAATCCACAACAAAAATCTTCTGGGCCTCTGCTGCTTCTCTGTGAATAAATAGACTCACATGCAAGGCTCTGTAACAATATACGGTACAAAATACACAATATGCCTTGGTTTTGCCATTTAGGGTTTGATCACTAAACCCTATCTTGAGATGCATACTGTAAAAGCAGCATGGCAACACAGCCCAGTTAACTACACCAGCGCCAGCAAAACGGCAGCACAATAAAGCCAGCAGACATCACCAACTGCTGTTGAATAGATCCTGGCATCCTTCCAGTAAGCAATGGCAGCAAAAATGGCTGCTAGGATTCCAGGCCAGTAAATCACCTCCAAAATGCCATCCAGCATACATGATTAGTCCAGTCTGCTGAAGGAGGGTAAGATGACCTTCTGAAAGTCAGACTTCGTAAGCTGCTTCAAACACAATTCCTGCATTCACTGCCAGTGATTTTTAAAACCTCGTGTCCAACAGGAAGATGCCACGTACATTTAGACCAAATCACAGCACAGAAGTATCACTCATCCTTTCTGACCCCAAACTAGTAAAGCACATCAGATATACAAGTGAACTCTAATATATTAAATTCAATCCAAAGTATGAGATAAGCAGACAAGAAACCTTTCTACTCCAAGAATTTAGTCCTCCTCCTGCCTATTTTACAAAAAAAAAAAAAAAAAAAGCAACAAAGAAAAAGCAATAACAACAAGATAAAGAAAGCAATCAGGCCAACACTAAACATCAAGATTTAGTGTTTCGGTCTGCAAGGAGTTTTTAGATTCTTTCTCTGAGTTGCTTGTTCTAAAATTGTTCCACTGGCCCACTAATAGCCATCTGCCTAGCAACTCCCTGAGCAGAAACACAACAGCCACAAAGTCAGATCTTATTGAAATAGATAAATCTGAAGAGGTCTAGTTGTATTATGAAAGAAACTTTCTCACACAGATATCTGCATTTGACATACAGCTTGTATTTGGTGAGAGATTGTCCACCAGAATTAAGTGCTATTATTTCAGATTACCTTACAAAGTCAGTCCAAAAAGACACTAAGACCCTGTTATTCCTACCGATGACACAGCTCCCACTTAAACAGGTGCTAAGCATGGCCTATCATTCCTGGTTATTGTCACTGTAAACAAGAGTTTCTCACTGCTCTGTGTGAAAGAGAGAGTTCTAGGCAGGGTTTCCAATTTAAACCAGTATTTATCAATAAATGCCTGCAGGACACAGTGCAGTTGAGTGCTATGAATAAACAATGAGAAGCACTCAGAAGTTGTGACTTCTCAGTTCTGAGTTCTGTGAAGTCTCAGAAAATCAATTGCACTTATGAGAAGGATCAAAATCCCGGAAGAAAAATATCCCAGGTACCTGGCGTGTGCTTAAAGAGACAAGAGGTGTTAACACAAGGTGCGGGCTCAGGATGGGGTTTGCAAGTAATCACTGCTCTGGTGTCTTGGAATTATCTTTTCCAAATGTTCACTGGGGGCTCTGCACATACTGAGCTGAAAGCAAATGTGATGATTCTCAGTGCAGTTGGAAATGTTTAACAAATGATACAGAAGTGACTGGACAGGATTAGAAGGCAACACTTAGCCTCCTCTTCCCCAGGAGGCCACCTCCGTAACACAGCAGCACATCAATTACAGACGGAGAGACTGGTTTTATCCGTAGCTGCCATCCCTTTATGCTGAAATAATTAACAACTTTGGGAAGGGGGAAAAACAAGTACAAAAGGACATATTGTACTGCCTGCTCTGACAGATTTGTTTGTTTTCGGACTGAAGAATGATTGCTGTTAAACACTGCAAGCCAGTCATGTTCTCTGAAAGCAGATGGGGGCTTTTTTTCCTCCCCCTTTTCTTTCTTTTGTAAATCTTGGGCTGCAACTCCAATCGCAAAGGGAAATCATATTAAACTGGATAAATATTTCTACACTTTTCTGAATCTCAGGACAGTTCTCTTCTTGAAGTTTTGCAGATATTCCCTGGTAAGAAAGGATGCACACAGGAATCAACTACAAGCAATGGTTTACCCATTTCTCCCACTTCCTTTTTTCTTTTTTAAGACTAAAACTCTTACTCCTCCCCTCCCAAATAAACTAAAGCTGTTATAGAGCTGATATAAATCAGTTATTACCTGGGGAAGAAAAAAATAAAACCAAAACCAACCAAAAAAACAGACAGAGCTTTCAAATACAGACAGTTAACCCCAATTAATAAATAATATTGGAATAAACTGCCACAGTTTTGCCCCTGCTTCAGCAAACTCCTTCTGAATTCTCTCATCCACTTTTCTGACCACATTCTCTCAGAAACTGCTAGAGAGAAAAGGTGAATCTTTAAGCAGAACAGTGTCTAGAAATGAAGTGCTATTCACTTTAACTACTGACACTTACATTGCATTTTACTGCACATTACAGAGTGGTTTAAATTGATACTGACATTAACAGCAAACTATTACTTACTCTTTCCTTAAGTTGAACTTCTTTATCTCTAACTGTCAAAGTAGTTAGAGTCATAAACACTATGCAGTAATTCATCTGCCCAATGATTTTAATCAGCATCAACCCAAGAGTTTCCTTTTCCTCATCTCCTCTCTTTCCCCTCTCTCCCCACAAGTCAAGTATTCTCCATGTGAAAGTAACCTGCAAGAAAACTGAGAATGAAGGGCTAGTCTCGTGACATTCAGAAACCATGAAAAACCTCAATGGCTGAGAGAAACACACTTCCTTACAAAGCTACTGGATTGCTCTATTCCTACAGAAAGGCCACTCTGCACCTTGGTGCTCCCCTTACCAACAAAGAGCAGGCTCTCATTGTACATACCTGACAGTATATATGGTTTTTGTCTCCTAACAATCACTTTTAGACGAACCTTCTCACTTAATTCTCATGATTCCCAGTAATATTCCATTTGAGGAAGGAAACCTCCATTTATCCAGAGAAAAACTGCACTTTACTCGTGGTGTTAAAACTTTCTGCAGTTCTAACACATCTGCAATCAGCATTACACCTTCTGTGCTATTCACATGGGCACACTTCAGTATTCAAGTTTCATTTGGATACCAGAAGGATGATCACAGGAAGGACAAGTCTGAGCAGGATATTTCCCCCTGCACAGCTAGTCATCATCAAGGCTGCTTAGGGTGAGCTGCATTAGTAGTTTACTTTGCACATTTTCAAGCTAAAAGGTGAACCTAATTATTCATACTAAGCAACAAACTCCGGAAGCAATCCTCTTAAAAGTGGCAAGACATTGGAAATGTACAGCCTTTTCAGAATGCAACACAACACCTGCAAATATAAAAGGAACAAGCAGTTTCAAAAAGGAAAACGGTAGTGTGCTACATAATGTAAGTGGGTAAATATGCCCTACTACACAGGAGACAAGATTGTAATTATTGGAGGTCCTTTCTAAGGTAGTTGTGTTTCAGAAGTCATAAGACTTTCTGCCTGACATGTCCTCTTGAAAATCCAAGCAAAACATTTCAGAATTTTAGTGTGAAAGTGCATATGCCCTCCTTGAAGGAAGCACCTGACCTAAACAACAACAACAAAAGAGAAGTCTTGCCTCTGTCTGCTTCTTCTTATCCTAGGTGGCCTAAACTCAGGTACCATTCTGCTGTGCAAGTTCCTGACATAACTACATTAAGAAAGACAAAGATACTTGCCATGGATTTTCTGAGCTTCTGGGTCATCTGCACTGATGGCAATTATCTTCCAATCTGTCTCTCCTTCATCAACAAGACCTAAAACACCCAAGACCTTCACCTGAACAATCTCACCAGAAGAACGAATCTGAAACATAATGTAATGCCACAAAGATTTGGAAAACAACATACAGAATTTCTCTGCTACCTTAAAAAAAGATGGTTTTACATTTTTGACCAGCAGACAGTAACAGAATTGCAATATAGATCTGCAAACCCAGTACACATCTCTAGTATTTCTAGCCTTTCTCCCACCATTACTATTCTCCAATCCTCAATTCTCCAGTCAGCATTTAAGTAAACAAGTAGCTAAATTTTTTTCCTTCCCTTTTACCCTAGTTCCCCCACACTTTCTTGGTCTTCTCTCCTAACTGCAAGTCAGAAGTGTCTCCTACTCATTTTTTAACTTTGTCCTGCCCCTTGACTCTCTACTTTCTGAACCCAGGGTCCTAATTTCCATCTTGCTATTCCTTCCTCTGGATTCCAACATGCACATATAAACACACATCACTCCCCTAGAAATACCAATACAACAGTTTTTGCTTTTTTTTTGGAACCTTCTCCCTGCCAGCTAACATTTCCTCTTTAAGTCTTTCTGGATCTCTTAAATTATTCTTTAGGTTTTTTTACCCCAAATAAAGCCACTTCCACTGAGGTCACCAATTAGATATTCCCTTACCTAAATATCCTAAGAGATCCCTCTTTCAAACTCATCCATTTCATAACCCCATTTTTGATACACAGCATAGCTCCATTCTTTGCTGTCTCTAGATACGTATAATTTTCTTTCAGAGAGCTAAACCTTTCCTTTATACCTACTAATAGTACTTGCTGCACCTCTTTTTCATCCATCCACTCCATGACTCATAACTCTGCAGCACTCCAGCAGGTTCCTGTCTTCTCTAGAAAACAGGATCTACTTTTGTTTGCACCCATAAGTAAACTCAAACCTACCTCCTTTGTGGGTTTGACTTTGTAATTCTAATGTGCATGATGCTGTCATATTTCCTCATCGTTCAGCAACCTATTCCTAGCTCCAATACTGCTAACAGGGAAAAAAGAAGTAAATCTTTTCCTTCCCCAAAAATCTTAACCCTCACCTCCATTGCCCACAACTTACTGTCCAGCCACACAACTTCAGGATGTTGTTCTTTTATTTTCCCTTTTAACCAGTATAATGACTTTACCAAATACTACTTTCCCCCCTCCTTTTTAAAAATCCACCATTTCCTTACCTATTCTCCCCATAGATCCTCTATTGATTCTTTTGTCAGTCTGTAACATTATTAACAGATCTTTTCTTGTTTTCCATCTGACCTTCTCTTTCAAAAGTTGATACCAAATTATTAAGTTAACCTTGATAAATTAAGTTAATCCTGATAAATACAAACCTTTGAACCTATTTCACAAACGTCAATGGGATCATTATCCCCACAACATCCTGTAGTGTTATCCGTATGGTTTGGATCTTCCCAGGTCTGCCAAGGGAAAGAGAACTATCAGTTACCAGCTCCAATGACAACTCATCTTACCACTAAATTACAAAGATTAGAAAAAGCAACAGTAAAAACATCAGCTTTCTGAGAACAGGTTTGCTCAATGGAAGAAGAAAGAATAAACAGCCAGTGGACTGACACTGAGTTAACTCACACTCTGAACAAGTGACACGAGGATTACTGAGGACATACTTTTCTTGTGTCAATGACTCAACAGATACACTTTACCCAACTGCAGTGATTAAGGCATCAGAGGACCCTAAATATGGATTTTCTAGTTACTAGTGATAGTGGGATCAAGCTAGGACATCTTATAATTGCGTTTTTGTTATACTTGTTAAATACCATGATATTAACATAAGTTGCTTTCTAAAACATCTAAGCTTCGAGCTAACCACACTCCTATGCGTAGATTTGTCAGCATCCAGTAAGCTTTTAAAAGATTTTAGATTTAAGTATGAAGTATTTCTGAGTATTTTGAAACATCTACATTTCAAAGGACAGCTAAGAGTTTAAGACCAAAGAGGCAAGTTTAAACCCCTGCTCGGAGCACTGCACAAGCAAGGAGCCCTAGCCAAGTTAGTATAACTTAATTACTACACAAGTACTTGTTTTTTACGTTTACTGGCGAGTAATGACTAACTCATTCTATAGCTGAGAAGCTTTTCTGTTAAGAATTGTGAGTTCAGTTAAGTATTGTTGCAAAGATTATAGAAAACTTTCTTTTCCAAGGAGCTATACTCCTGCTGTCCATGACCATAATTCCACCTCAAACTTGGTCTTTAGAACTTGACTGATACCAGGAGGCAAAATGGTGAAAAGAATATGCTTAGGTCTTTAGGTAGCAGAATCATTACCAAAAAACTGCTGAGGTGGAATCAAAAGAGAATTTAAACTTATTATTTATTTTTCCAGTACTCCTCACAGAATCAACTAGGCTGGAAAAGACCTTAGAGACATCAAGTCCAACCTATGACCTAACACCACTTCATCAACTAAACCATGTCACTGAGTGCCGTGTCCAGTCTTTTTTTAGAAAACACTGTCTCCAGGGACAGTGACTCCACCACCTCCTTGTGCCGCCCATTCCAACACCCAATTAGTCTTTTTGCAAAATTTTTTTTTTAATGTCTAGCCTAAACTTCTCCTGGCACAGCTTAAGACTGTGTCCTCTTGTCCTTCCAAATTGTTTTTTTATTTAGGGCTGCTTTACACCAATACTTCTCTGGTGTAAGCCCATCACATCTCTTCATCTCTAGGTTAGAAGGAAGGCATAGTATTGTTCTCTGGACAGCACAGCAACTTCTGCTAAGATAGCAAATAGTCTGATAAGTAGAAAATAAAAATGGCAATTATGTTCAGCTCTCCCCAGCTCACCAGGTAACAAGGCATGCCAAACATTTCTCCTGAGGAAAGTATTCTAAGTCAAAAATAATGCATTTGGTGCAGGAAAATAGTCACATTCTCAAATAATTCTGGCTTTACACTAAGGAACATAAGAATTTCAAAACATTAAATGGAATGGACACTGCTGACTGGACAAGAACTTCACTGCTGTATTCAAGCACCTGCCTAGTATCTCCTCTCCAGGGATCAAACATATAAGCAGATTTTTGAGACTCAACTTTCATTGCTTGTACAGTTAAGTGCAAAGAAAATAAACTACCCTTTTCAAGCTCCAGCATGTTCCTCAGTACCAACTGAAGTCTAATATGTTATTCACAGAAATGAAAAAAGCTTAAAACTTTTCATTATGCTCAAAATTTCAGCCATTAATTGGGCTTTTCCAAGGCTCAAATTTTGAATGTGTCATGATCCGTAAAGTCTCACAGTTCAGAGGAAAGTTAAGGAAGGCAGTTGAGGTTTAATCTAAAAAAGAACAGCCCTTGCATTCCTTTTTGTTAAAGATATTAAGAAATCCCAATTAAAATTTAAGCTGCAGTACATGAAAATCCTAAGTGAGTTTTAAATAAATGCCTTGTTTAAGCAGAAAATGTCTACTTGACAAAGTATTCTTGAATGGCAGACCATGACAGTTTAATTCTGTCACTACAGTACAGAGACACAGACTAAAGACTTGAGATTTTTTGATCATTTAACTCTTTCTTGGAAACACAGCTCATATTTATTCCCACATCCAAATTCTGGTCAAAATTTATGGACACAATAAAGTTCAACATAAAAAAATCTTAATTTACAAATGTATCAAAGAATATCACCCCTCTTGCAGCTGATTTGCATTCAGGCAGTATCCGAGATTTACAAGGCAATTTACACTCAAGACAGAAAACTTTCACCATTATAACAAAAATGTTACCTGTGGGAGGGCACCATAATTCCATATATAACCCTTGTGAGGAAAGATATTTGCCACATATCGAAGCTTGCCTTTCTTTACATCATGTTTAATGGGATTCAACGGCTCCTCAGTGGCAATCTAAGCAGATTGAGAAAAAGGGCGGGGTGGGGGGCAGCGAGAGGGAGAGAGAGAAAGAGAATGTTAGAATGGAAAGCAATTCATTCCATACCCAACCAGTGAGAAACATCCATCTGGCAGCACATGCTTGTGGTTTGAGAATTATTAAAAGTTTGATAGCCTCACTCTGAATCTCAAGGGTCATATTCAATAAGCAGCTTATTAAGGTATTAAATAATGCTGTAATGTATGCAAGAAAAAAATGAATCTAGAAGAGAAAGTAATAAATTTCTAAGGAGACTGTCATGGGCAAACATAAAAACTAAAAGGAACTTAAGTCAGAAGCTCTTGCACTTTATACTACAAGTTCAACTGACATGCAAATATTGGCACATCTTCCAACAACAGGAGCTTTGACAGCCACAGAAGTATTTCATGTTCTTGCCCTCTGCTCCTTGCTCTCCAATTGCAAACACCCCTTCTTTGCATCACCTCTCAGCATACAAATGTTTTTTCAAGAGCACAAGTTCCTCATAGTCACTAAATGCCAACTTAACGCAGATTTGGAACAAGTTAAGCTATCATTTGAAGAGGGCATTCTTATTCCGAAAGAAGCATTGACAGAAGAGCTGAACTACAGCTAAACAGTAACATCCTCCTCCAAAGCCCATACACAAACCGCACATACATATAGCCACTGCCTGAGTAACCCGCCACAGCTAATTCACACTGTAACCACCCTTTGACACTCCACACCACAGTCCAACCCATTGCTACAAACACCCATTGGAGTTGCAAAACATTTGTTACAAGCTTAAGTGATTACACTCAAGTGGTGCATAGCTTCCCCACACAGCCCTCAGTCCATGTTCATTTTATATCCCTGACCTTTACCTGCAGCACCGTCACCAAAGCCATTCCCAAAGGAATTCCACCTTTTTGAACCACACCAACCTGTCAATAGTTTGTACTCATTCCAAAAGTAAACCTTCTCCAAGAACCAAGATGAAGGTTCACACATTTCTGGCTTCACACTGGATTGTACCTGCTTCTGGTCATAACCTAACAGTAAAGAGCTCAAATATGCCACCTGGGACACAGACAGAAGTGAAGCTCAGCAATGCTTTTTTTTTCATGGAAACTAGGACAAAGAGTAACTGAGAGCAGCAGCAAGGGAAGAACAGAAATATAATGAGGTGATGAGCAGAAGATCTGTTGCAAGAAATCTAACAGTGGGTTATCCTAACGCAAGGCTTAATGTCCTGCAGTCTCCATTGCATGTGAGGAGAGATCAGCAGGCAAGATCTGGTAATACCAGATAGTAGCAGCTTACCATGGTCTGGACTGAAGGACTGACAGGATGACTGATGAAGTAAATTTTAAAGATATTAAAAGTTAAATATTAGGGAACTACATCTAGTCTCCTCTACAAACCCAGAAACTCTAAAATCAGTGATTTCTAAACCTAATAGGACAACCTTTTCTACCCTTGGCATAACGTGCTGAAAGAAGCAGAGGGAGAGCAACCTGAGCTTTAGGTAAAGTTCAAGTAGCATTGTCAAAGGGATCTTCTGCAAAAGAGAACTCAGCTACCACAATAAATCATGAACTTAAAATAAAGGGTAAATATCTGAGGTAACCCTGCTTGAAGAGTAACAGCTGTGATGGCAAACTGGTCTATCATCAGGGAAAGGAGAAAAAATTCTCAAATAACAGGCTAATGAGGTTCCTTGGTATTATTTTCAATAATTAAAAAGAGTTAACAGCTCAACCACACACTTCCTTAAAAGCATCTGGGAAGCATCCCTAAAATTAATACAAATGTTCAGGAAGACAGGATATATCCTGGCGAGATCTGTTGTTTCACAAACACTACAGATGATTTTACTACTTGTAAAATATCTCCCTGCAGGAGTTCATACTTCCAATCAGTGAAGTCCCCAAATATTTTTTTTTTGGTCATAAGGAAATGCTCTTTTAGTTGCAACTCCATTTGTCGGGATTTGGCCTAGCACACTATACAGTGGAAATGATGAATTAAATCATCTGAGTGGAATGCTCCATAAGCAAGCAAGAGTTAGTCTAAATGCTGGAAAACATCCTAAAAGTCAGTACTCCAGGACTGTGCTGCAGATATGCTGCACTCTGCAGTCAGAGGGTTGTCAAGAAGCAGTGCCCACCTGCTTTCCCTGTTTCCACCAAGAAAACAATTAGAAGCTCAACACTTTTTATAATTGCAAGAAAAGTGTACACACCACTTCAAACCAATTTTTTAACAGAGAACATTTTAATGTGCAAAAAGCAATCTGAACTGTGATTAAACTCTGCCTTCTGGAAGCCGCTGCATTGTTGTAACTTCCACAAATACCCATACAATCAAGGTGTTTGTCTAATTACCTCCATTTTTGCATTAGTCCAACGAGGCACTTCTACAATCATGTTAAACAGGACCTAAAATAAAAATATAGTGACAGAATTGAAAATAAAATCCACTTGGCAATTAATATTTTACAGTAACACAAATTCACTCCTGTGCATTCAGCAGCAACATATATCATTTCTGTGTTACAGATGCCTTTATTTGTACAGTTCCTTTAGTTCAACCTCCACAGTTCATCTTTCCCCCACCTCACCCCCTTTAAGAATATGGACAACAACAATCAATGGAAACATACCTGATGTTTTTTGTTCCCATGTCAGTATCACACTTCACAAAATGTTCAAAATGTCCATGGACTGGGTTGCCATGAGGCAGTAGTTCAGCCTACTAGTCAAAGAGGATTGAATGTTTCTACAGGACACTTAGCTTCTCTTAAGCAGTGGAAAGGAAAATGTTTTGGCTTTTCTCCTTCCAAGGATTTATTCTTTCAGGCCCTCCTCTTTTGCCTTACTATTGTTTCAAAACTCATGCAAATGACGCTTCTGATTCTCAGTCAAATCTGGTTCAAGTGAGCCAATACTAATCCGAAAGTGATGGCAGAGGAAGGACATGAAAACCTCACATTTGTGTTAGCCTTCTTCCCAACAAAAACGAAGTCTTTTAAGAGGGCGGTGTGGGAGGAAAAAACCCAATAAACATGTAAACTTTCATGTTTTTAGAAGAAAAATAAGCAGTCTACATCTTCTTACTGAAGAGGTTAAAGCAACATTTTCCAAAGAGAAAAATTCTGTATAACTACCATAAGATTTCTTCTTCTGAAGCTGAGTTAAGCACTGCCAAGGAATAGAGCATTATTGAATCGGTTAACTAGAATAAACCATGAAGTAAGGTCTACAACCTGTTTTAGATAATCCCAAATAACCCCCAAATATCACATTGCCTGGGACATCCCTTCACAACCAAGGAAAACTCACATTAGTACTCACAATCGCAACAGGCCAGGAAAGACAAAATAAGTTTTTGCAGAAATTCGTAAGAAAAAAATATAAAGTTGAACCAAGTGAAGACTTGCACTGACTCTTTAACTACACCACAATTACAGCTCCAGTGAACCCTTATATACTTTTATTTTTGCTCCTTGTTCCCTGCAGCTGCAACAAGCAAATAGCATTACCAGGATCAGTGTCACAGTCTGACTAAACTAAGTCCAGTGGTTCTATGATCACATCCTCCCAAACAAATCTGGAATGTTGAAAGCAAGAAAGCAAAGGAAAATCCCAACTGTCACTCAGCATTTCTACTATGAGATTACAAGCTATGCACAATACTGACAGCCAATTTCCAATAAATTTAAACTATTTTTGCCATCCATAAGTACTGTGCCCATACTGCAATCAGTGGCATGTAGAATGGAATCACTTCTCCCAATCAGGTCATAAGCAAATTTAAAAAAAAATTTAAAAAAAAAATTAAAAAAAAGAAAGAGAGAGAGAAAGAAGAAAGGTTTCCGATAAGTCTGTTTCATAAAATACACAATCTTATGTATATAAGAACAGTTGAAACCATAGTAAAGAGGGTTCAAAAATGTCAACACTGAGCAAGCAGATAGAACAAAGCAACATACACGCATGAGCAGGTAAGAGAAGGGCTGGAAGAGAGCCAAATAAAGTCTGCACATCCATCTGGGAAATACTTGGAAAAGAGAAATGCAGAATGAAAGCCAGTGCTGACAAGAAACTCTCAGGGAGCTGGCAAGCAGGTCAAATAATTGATCTGACTGGTAGCTACAGGCAGGAACCTTACAAACTACTAGAATTATACAGGATGTCTTCCCCTCCACTCCAATCCCATATTTTTCTTGTTTAGATGCTGTCATATGCTTTCCTGACCATGTAGAATGCAAAGGCTTCAGCAGCCTCTATGCTTGGTTTTGAGCTTTTAATTAGTCAACAGTTAGTCCCAGTCTTCACCAAATCAGCTGTCAGGGCTGGACTACACTGGGCTGAAATAAATGCGATGTTGCTCTAATAAATATAATGAAACCACTTGGATTCAACTCAGCTTGAAGACCAGGCCCTCATAAATTGTTGTATCAGTCAAACGTGAATTGCCAAGAGTCTTAAATGTGGCAGCCTGACAAATTAATTTGTATGCAAAAAAAAAACCCCAGAAGTACCCTCTCCATTGCTGAGCTGCTACAAGCATTTATAGAAGATTAATGACTTCATTCTGTGTTTACATTTAAAAATAAAAAGTTTTATTTATAGGCCAATCAAATTTTTACAGTGGTGAGACTAGATTCACTCATATGGAAAGGCAAGCACATACTAGATATTTTAACAGTTTGAAAGAACTAGATTACCTAGTTTTTTTAGGGTTTTTTTCCTTCTCTTCCCTATCTTGTTTTCCTCCTTGACTAAGTATCACACAGGAATGTTTCCATCACTCTTATTTTCACAGACCAAACACCCATTCTTTCTAACCACTTGAAAGTTGTCCCTGATCCCTTGCTGAAAACTGTCCCAGCATCAGCTGAAAACAGAAATGTAAGTGTCAGACACCACCTGTCTTCACAGATTACCATCTGCATGTGTCATTCAGTGTTAGTTTTGGCTGGTGAATGCATCTGGTAATTGATATTTTTATCTTAGATCAGTAAAATAAAAAATTCCACCTCACCAACCCCCTAAATAAGCACTTCTATCCCCTCAAGCAATGGCAAGCCCATTTCAACAGCCCATTTGACACACCTTCAAATCACAGAAAAATGATCCCTCATTAAACAAAAGCTATTGCTTGTGAAGTTCACCATTTAACTGCCTTTGTACAACTGCAGTCAACTGGCCTGCCTGAGAGATTACTGCAGTCTAGATTTAAGCCAGCTCTGCAAGTGCCTCCTGTGGAAGGGACTCCAATTCATGAGTGCCACAGGCCAGAAGGATGAGTTACTCGAGGCCTCATGTCAACTCTGCTGGCTGACGGTTTCCTCAGGACAGTATTCTATGAGCATGCAAGAAAAGAGGAGGAAGTGTCCTAGATTCAGAAAAGGGACAGAATCCATCTGCTAGGGAAAGGGAGCTGAAGAGCCCAGAGGGACACTCAGCCCAGGGTATTGCATAGCTTGTTTGACTTTGGGTCAATGTAACACAAGACAGATATTTGCACTTAACCTCTATTATACCTTGAAGAGGTGATGTGGGCAGGGCAGGTGTGGAATCTACTTGCTCAACATAGGGAAATGAAAAGTACATTTCCCAATTCCTACAAGTGCATAAGAAAATCAGCAGAAAATTACATCAGTACGAACAACCAGTATGTCTAGATTATACCCTTCATTTCCTAAGAACTACACTCTAAGTAGATTACATAGGAACTCACGTAGGTTGTAACTGTTTGCTTTACTGAGGTGTTGCCTTTAACTCTTCTTGGCACCTTCCTGCATTCCATTTCAGCTGAACATCATTTTTAATGGATTGTGATATAGTTTTTGCTGAGACAAGCAAAAATATCTCTCTTTCACACAGAAAACCAAAACAGGTTTTGATTTTTGAAATTAAGAAAAACATAGAAAGATAAAAAGATATACAAAAATATTTCAGCATATTTGTACAGCAAGTATTGAGAAAAGCAAGGAAAATACAGACTGTTGTACCCAGATAAACTGTTAGTTATCATTCTCTCCTCTAAGCCTGATGGCCAAAAAAACCAGCTTGTTCTGGCTGTAGAGATTCGTAAAGAAAATAACTCAATTTGATCTGGGGTTGTTCTTAGAAACCTGAGTATTGGAAGGAAAAAAAAAATTCATGACCTTTCTGATACCTGCCTTTCTGGACTGCCCTATATCCCTCTCAAAACCAGTTCTTTCCAACCTAACTTTCCCTTTCTTGTTCAACCAGTTTCTTTCCCAGTCATTCCAAGTTCCTTATTTCATACACTTGAGGGAAGGGTTTTGAATAGGTATGATTTTGCTCAAGGGTTGCAACCCTTAATGCTCAGCATTGAAGGTTCAGATAATTTGAAGTAGAAGTGGAGTAACCTCTATAGATTGCAATTTGCCATCACCATGCATGACAAGATATGCTAAACCTAAAGTTACCTTGGTAGTTTTTATAGCAGAATGCTTTAAAAAAAATCTAAAAGCACTAGAGGCAGCATTTGGGGGCTGCTGACTCTTTTTCAGAGAAGTTGTGAGTCCAGAAGAAAGAGAGAAGAAAAAGCAGCTACTATTTCCTTTTTTTCCCTGTCTGCTCATTTGCAATCTGGCAGGGACTTTCATCAGCCATTAACTGAACATGGCAGCATGCACCTGAGGACTAACAAGAATGAAAATCATAAGGTGCAGTCTAACAGTAGTGTGAACAAAGGGTGATGTTTAAAAGCAGGAAAGAAAAGAAGGGAAAAAAAAAAAAACAGGAGAAACTAAATATGGACTGTCATGAAATTTATCCAGAAATAAATGGAGTGGGACTTCCTTACAAAATGAGTAGCCATGATATAAGCATTCCCAATGTAACACTCGCTATAAGGTATTTGCCAATTAAAACAACAAACCAGATGCCAGCAACATCTGGACACCAAAGTGGAACTTCTCCAATATAAATTAACCTGCCACACAGCAAAAGAGGAATGCAATGTCCAGCATAAATGCAGAGTGCCTGCAGTCTCTTCAGTGTACTTCCCTCCTGTTATACTGGAAAGGGAATCATGAACGCTATGTAGGTACAGGTAGACTTTACACACAGGAATCTCACTGGTGTCAGGCATGTTCTTTGATAAACCAGTTATGGAACACATTCACCTGCAAAACTACGCAGTGTACAACCCCTCGGTTTTCTCAAGGAGCCATTTATTTGAAGTTAAGTTGTATCAAAACATTGATGTACCTTTCTCAGCAAACCAACAGTACTCTGGGCAGATTTCAGCTGGACTGATGAGTGAAGATTACTCTCAGCATTTGTTCATCTGTAAGAACACAAAGCAAGGCTGCATCTAATGGACACATACATAGCCAAAGTCTGGGTAAGTTCAACCATCAGGGTGAAAGATTCACTAATAACGTAAAATGTGGAACACAAATCCCTGACCACATAGCGGACACACTGTAGCCCAGGTTAAATATACTGAAAAACTGTCTAACATCACCAAGGACAGTTACACAGACTGTAGTTAAGGCAGAATACAAAGTCAGTACAAAATGCACAGAAAAAGATGACAGTTTCTCCTTTCCTATGAAGCATACCAATTTTACCAAATGCCATCTCTGACGCCAGTTTTGAACAGTGATGGAAGCACAAGGTCCTCTATCAGATCACCTATGCAGACTGCACGCCCACTCTAATGACCCCTTAAATCTCACCTGACTAGTTAATTTATCAGAAGTTTTTGGCTCATGGAAGCATTTCAGCTGAAGTCCGCAAGGGCATCCCAGCACTGTGCAACCCACAGGGATTGAACAAAACAAAAGCTCCCTTGTTTTTTTTTCTTTCTATATTTTTTTTTCAAATACTTTTGAGAATGCCTGCAAGTTACAGGACTACAACCTCTACATGCTTGGACAGACTCCTTACCGGGGCAAACATATGAAACATTGTATTTCAAGAACACCTGGGTCCTCTGAATGACAGCATATATGAATACTTCTCCAAAGATACACAATGACAAGTAGATAAGAAACCCAACTAGAGCAGGGAACAACATGTCACATTTGCCTTGAAAAGAAAATTATGACCTCTTCAAACCTTCCTCCTACCAGACAAGGAAGATCATACTCAGCAGTCAGGGTCTGACAGCGTTGACTGTAACCCTAGTGGAAACATCTGCTTTTCCAGATAGAGATGTGCAACTTTTGAAACCTTTCACAGAGATTTACTTGGACAGGAGCGGATTCCAAGCGCTTGCAATGCTTAAGGCAATGCAGGGGTTCAGACTGCAACCTGCTAATAATTTCAAAACTGGAGCTGAATATTACTTATTTCAGCATAGTTTCCACCTCAAAGTAACTTCTTTCTTGTCCTCAAACAGCCAAAAGCCATCTGCAAAAGCAAAAAGGTCAGTTGTCGGCAGTGTCTGCAAAGCTAAATTTAACTGAGATTTGGGAAGGTCTAAAATGTTACAAGAACTAGTTGAACTAGTGAAAACAGTTAACATATAAACACAACAGTATTTCCCTTAGAAACTACAAACTGAGACCTCAAAACAGCTGACTCGAACCTGTAGGATGTGCGTCCTCTATCTGACAAACACTGACAGCCAATACTTCTCTACTTTGAGACCATTTTTCTGGCATCAGGAACACCAAGGACAATTTAAAGTAGACTAGACTGACTAAAAAGACTCTTGCAAAATTATCTTAATTTTCCATAGCTAGACTGTAATCTGATGAACACCAGCTCAGCATAATTTAACAAACTTAATTTAATTTAACTCTTAAGAGGGCTTGCTCTTGTCCAGAGTAACAAATAACTGACACCCTAAAAATGTAAATTTCAAAGATGTGTTTCCAGGGCAAGAGGAACTATCACTTTCGAATTCCGGTCAAATTTAGTACAAGGATCAACTGAGTAACGGGTATCAATAGCAGCCTTTGCATTCCTAGATAAGAACAAGGAGTCCAGGGCCTCAAAGGTCTTCTGAAATCAGTACATGACATTAAATTCCTCATTTGCCCTTTATTCCCTGATTAAGCTATGCTTTCCCTGCACACAAGCACACAAGGATGCATCTCTCATCAGGCAAGGTAAGGAGAGCTGCTGAAGAGACCAGAGTAAGAAGAAACTGCTTTACTGAACACAAAGATCCTCCTGTTTTCTCTCTCCTCCCCAAATCCTAAGGATCATGAGGAAAACGGTGTTCTCACATTTCACCATCTAAGTAAAGATCAAGCAAGTTTGGGAAGCTTACAGCCTGCACATCTGTATGCCTAATTGTACCAAAAGCCTGCTAGGATTGAAATGCACATTCGCCTTTGCTCACTTTCTGTAGTTCTATTAAACCACGGTCCAGAGCTGTCTCACAGCAGGAATTAAGTGAAGCAGCTCTGGAGGCTACACTGGCCAAGGAAGTAAGAGCTGCTCAGCCTCACTGGCATTTTGCCTCCCTTTCCACAGGCTACTAGAAACTGTGTTTTCAACAAGCTACCATGCTTCTCACAGCACAGACAAATGCAATTTTGAACAGTTTCAGATGCCGCATGAAATGTCTTTGCACCAGTCAATATTTTTAAGCAGCTAAGACACAGAATACTTGACTTGCCAGCAGGAGTTATAAATAAGAATTGATGTTGCAAGACAATAATTTTTGATAGAAGTCTACAGGCACATACTCTTTCTCCTGAATAATTCCTCTTTCAGGCATGATGCTACATCTACCAAACAGTACCTAAATGGGCATCAAGCTACAGAAAATCTAAAAAGCATTACTTAGGCATTGCAGCTTGAATAAATCACAGAGCAAAGGGAGAGGAAACACATAGTGCAGGATTCTGTACAGCACAGGAACCAGTGCACCACACACTGGCTGCAAAACTCTGAGAACCCAGACAGTTAGGACAGTTCTTTCACATCTGATGGGTAGCTACAGTTTTGCAATATGACTAGCCAAACAGATACGAGAAGATAAGGATTGGGACACACACCCACCCACATATCATGGCCTTAAAGCATAGTTTGGCTCATTTTTTTCCTATCACAATCTTTTACTAAGTTTTAGATGAGCCTACGCCAGGCAAAGCACAGCAAAAAATGTTATATTTTGGAAAAGACACTTGCATAAACAAATCTTGTTTCACAGAAAAGGCTTGAGCAGATCTTCCATGTTTTCTAGGCTTCTATTAGCCTTAACTTCAGTGCTGGATAATGCTGAACCATTAGCAGATGTGGTTTTCCTCCCTTTGGGTTTCTCAGCTGAGTATGGAAAATAACATAACCACAGTTCTAAAAAGTAGATACTCAGTATAATTTCTGCCCTAACATACTTAGGATTTCTGAAGTTCTCTATATAAACCAAAGATTATCCACAGTCAGAGAATAATGAATATTTCATTAAGGGAGGTTTTATTGCAAATGTTTCTGAACGCAGTAGCAAAAAAGATAACACATATACACTGCAAAAGTCATAACAAACCTTTGAAAGACTGGCATAAGTGTTTGCCTTTGAGAATATCTTGATGAATAAAGGAATTCTGACATTTCTGGTCCATTCAAAGAGGAAAATATTAAATCCCTTTAAGTCCTCTCCTAAAAGACTTGCATTTGAAGATATGTCAACTATATTCAGTGAGAGCAAGTTCACTTTGCAGAAAAGTGACGTTGGGAAGGAAACAGAGGAAACAGTTGGAAAAAAAAAAAACCAACCAAGAAAAAAAACTTAGCATTACCTCAGATCCAGTAGTCTTTGACCTCTTTGCAGGAATTTCTTTATCCTGTAGGGAAAGAGCGAAGTAAAGAAATGTATAAAGAACACTAGAAAGCAACACTGTATTCACATAAATACAGGCAACAGTACTTTGCAATGCAACTGAAACATCCCTTTGTGAGCCTAAATTGTAACTTTTAAAAGTAAGTACTCAGTTCTGTTTCACTGTGAAATTCTAACCTTCGAGACATTAACAAAGAAAGATAAAAAAATGTACAAGGGCACATCCACTTTCTCCCAGCTACTAAGAAATTTAAGCAGCAAAGTAGGTCTGTACTCAACTGATTAAAACCAGTCATCTGTACAGTTGAAGAAGACAAAAACCAATCCAAAATAAACAAAACCAGTACAAGAAATGAGGCTGGACTTATCCATCAAAGTCCACAATCTTGGATAAGAGCATGGAAAGACTCTAACATACAATTCCTTAAATCATCCTCTTGCACACGAGGCAAAATTAACAAAGACCCTAACCATGACTCCCCTTCTTGCTCACCCTTCAGGCACTATATCGGGTGGAATGCTATTTCCCCAATCACACACCAAAATGAAAGTCTTTCCACACTCATCAGACATTGCCGTACTCTAATTTAACCTACTGAAAAAATCACAGGCTATACCCTACTCCTCCAAACTTTTTAACTCAAGATGCAGGGACAGCAAGACCTCCAGGGAACACGTGATGAAAATGCCCATTGCTTTTCCAGCAATCGCACAGACTGAACATGGCATCCTCAAAATGACACTGTGAATGACCTGCCTCTCCCACTGACTGGCACTTGGGTCTGCTGATCAAAAAAGTTTCATGCAGATTTTTAATTTCTCAGATTCAATAATTCAAGAGATTGGTTCATCAGTTCAGAAGTCTCCATCTGAAACGTTCAAACCACTGACCTTTCACACTACCCATATCACCCATAGAGACTCAGCAACAGAACACGAAAACGACTAAAACTCCCCCAGCCTGTTTGTGTCACAAGCACCCAGTGATAAGCAAACCCCAGCCTAAACCAAAGACTGGCAGTTCTCCCATCAGTGACAGACTAAACAGCCGTTTCATTATTGCTGTAATGAAACCCCAGGGAGGGTGGCTAACAAGACGTGACGGTGCTCAGCTGCACCTCGCGCACTGTGAATCTCCAAAGGTGTCATTACCACTTCTCTCCTGGGCATTGCTGCTGGCTTCCAATTCTAATGCTCCTTTTGGGAATTAAAGACATACACCATAAGTTATGCAAGTGTGTGCTGTACATCCACGACAAAGAAACTTACACTTTTAATGGCAGGCATAGAAAACTGCTAATTTAGAAAGAGTAACAGTAGAAAATTAATTCAAGCACACATAAGCACAAACCTTAACCATACAGAATTATCACAAGATACAGTAAGGGTTCCTCCTGCCCTCAAGCACTTAAAGAGACACCTAGGCTTGTATACACAGCAATCATTACGTTTCATTGCAAGTTATTGAACTCAGCAGAGAATATTTGGTGTCAGTGCCTGTATTACATAAGGCATCAGTCTGGGTTAGAGTGGTCCTTTCTGCCACTATACATTTCTCTATTGATTACCAAAAAAAAAAGCTTTTAAAACCTGCACTTTTATCTGGAGAACACCAACAAAACTATTAGCATTTTGAAATTGATCATGCTTCAAGGCATAAAAACATACCTCTTTAGATCCAGCAAACAGGGGAATGTCATGGAATGGGGAAATATATTTACCATCTGCATTCTCTGAAAGACAAAATGAAATTGCATTGCAAATCTCAAGATATGGCATAAGATATTGGTGTTGCTAAACATCACACAATACAGGAATGTATATATGCTATGATTGTGCATTGGTAAACTTTTTCTGAAGTTCAACATCAAGTATGTACCTACATGGGGGACAAGGAATTTGACTGTTTTGGCAAGGATTCATTAGAATCAAAGTTGCTTTAGCATTCAACACTATGCTTCTCTTGTACAAGGCAATACAAGCTATACAAGGATGAGAAGACTCTTTCATTCCTTTCTACTCCCTGGCCATATACAACCCTTAACAAAAAAAAAAAAAAAAAAAAAAAAAAAAAAAGAAACAAACCCAAAGGAACCTCATTTCCATCAGTGGTAAGTGAATTCATCCGGGTTTCTAGCAAAGTTGCCCCTACAATTGCACTGTATTTCTAATAAACTGAGTTTCATGACTACAAATCCCCAAAGTAGGCCGAAGTCTGATCAAGAGTAAGTGAGGGATGGGACAATTGCTCTAGGCCCTCGACATGGAACACCACACTTTGAAATCAGCAGAAATTAATGTAAATATAATGGGGGGCCCATCTGCACCTCAGCCTTGCTCCCACTCTAGAAAGAAACTAATTTCACTGGAGTGCATGCTTAAGTTTTTCAAGTCCAGGTATCACATCAAAATAGTGCAAACACTTATTCAGATACCAAGGAATTTCTCCTCTGCCAGCACCCCTATTCATAGGAAAGGAAAAAGCAGACAAGACACCACATTTAACTCTGGACTTTTGACCACCTCAGCAAAGAAGAGTAAATGGAGTTGAGTTGCAATTCCTGGAAACCTCCCAGAGGTTCCTCCCAAATAAAACAAAGTTTAGTGGCAGGCTGTTTATTCCCACCAGATAAAGTGACTTTCTCTAGACGACCTCCTGCGCTGGCAGCCCTATGAATGAGCTCAAGGGAGCTCCGGCAGCGCTGCCAAGCGGGCACACACCACCTCCGCTCCTGCCACACCCGCAGACGTCAGAGTTGACGGCAGGTCAATGGACCAGAAATGTACAAACCCGCTGCGGCAGGACCGGCACACAGACAGGACAACACTGTCACGAGAACGCGCAACACTGAACAGAGCACACCCCTAGCTCTGGCTGGGGCTGGAGACGCCGCCTGGAGCGCTGCCCGTGCCCTCGCACGGCCACTTGCTGGAGCCCCGCGTTTGGGTGTCAGCCTCCCGCCTCGGTGACGCGTCTGGTGCGAGGGAGGGCTGCCCTGGTCACAAGGGACAGGCTGGGCTGTCACACCACGGAGCCGCTCACGGCTGTCCCCGCGGCGCCACAGCCCCCTGTGGCCAGGCTGCCTCTACACGGCACCGCGGCGGCGATTCACCCCCGGCGTCCTCCGGTGCTGACCAAGGGCACGGCTGGGCCGGGGCTGAGCAGGCCCAGCATCCCCTCCAAAAGCCAGGATGTCTATAGGATCCGCCCTCACTCTATAAAAAACACTGCTCTCCCCCTGCAGCGGTGGGAGGGCTGGGGGGCGACACCTCAGCCAGCCCGAGGAACCTCCGCGGGAGTGGGGAGCCGCCGCCGCCGCCGCCTCTCCCCCTCCGTGCGCCCCGCGGTGCGGGGAAGGAAGGGGTTTATGGAGCCCGGGGACTGCTACTTACTAAAGTAGAGGCGGTAATCGGGCGAGTTGGGCCGGCCCCGCTGCTCCGTGCTGTAGCGGGACATAGCGCCCAGACGCGCCCAGCGCCGCGCCGCCAGCAGCAGCCGCCACAACCCCGGCGGCGCCCGCATGATGGCGGCGGCCGCGCG
>WBMY01015948.1:107160-176771 GCA_013397315.1 Donacobius atricapilla
CCCGCGGGGAAACGGAGAGGCCCCGGGACCGCCCGGCCTCAAGGGAGGTCTCCACCGGGTTGAAATTAATAGCTACCAAAGGCAGCCTCTGCTTGAGATGGCAGGTGATCACAGCGGTAGCCCAGGTGTACCCAGGCTGAGGTGCTCGCAGGCCACCAGCACCGCCAGAAACGGGGGAAGCCAAGAGGATGGAGCCAGGCTCTTCTCCGTGGTGCCAAGCACTAGGACTTGAGGGAGTGGGCAGAAACTGACACACAGGAAGTTCCACCTGAACATAGGGAAGAACTTTACTGTGCAGGTGGCCGAGCGGTAGAACACATTACCCAGAGAGGGTGTGGGGTATCTGTAAAAGGAGATACTCATGAACCATCTGGACACAATCCTGTGCCACGCGCTCTAGGCTGACCCTGCTTGAGCAGGGTGGTTGGACCAGATGAGCTGCTGAGTACCCTTCCAACCGGACCGGTTCCGTGATTCTGTAATGCAGAGTTAAGGGTGATGTTACCAAGGGTTGCTATCCTTACCTGACGCCCCTGGCAGAATGAAGATCCTACCCTGCTGCTCCCTAGGTAGGGAAATGGTAGTTTCTTGGGCACATTTTCATGTCACCCAAGTCACTCCGTCTCTGCTCCACTTATAGCTGGGTCATTTGCCTGTATTCCCAATCAGAGATAAATTTTTATGTTGAGCCCTGCTGATACTTCAGTTAGATTCTGTATTCATCCTGTGGTGGTTTTAAAGCTTAATAGCTCTATGTATAATCTGATTCCTTTGAATTCCCTTTTCATTGATCTTGCGGATGATTTCAAATGAATTTCTTCTGTCAATAAGGATGGTAGTTCTTGAAGTAGTGCTTCTTTTTTGTGGATCTTTCAAAAATTCCTGAAAAGGGGCAAATACCACTATTTGCATTTCATTGATGGGGAAACTGAGGCAGAATAACTTTTGTTGCATCATCACTCCTGAATCCCAAGCCAATGATCTTGTGTATTCATCTTGAAAGGTGGTTAATGTTAGCTTTGAATTTTAACTCTGATTTGAATTATCCTGAAGGATTTCTGCAGGATAACTCCATGTTTCCCTCATTACTTTATACGTTATTTTGAACGTTATTGGGAATTATTTATTTGGAGCAGAAAGGCTGTCGGTATCTTCCTTCAGATTTAAATAGCATATAACTACTTCTCATTATTTGTTCCCTCTACTACTTTGGTAGATCAAGCTTCAAAGAGAGATCAAGAGTCAGGATTGTCTGCTCAGTGTGTGTAGCAAGGATACAGAATTATTTTACACTAGAACAGGATATTTTCATTATGCCCTCACTACTGTTCCCCCATGTACTCCTCTGAAATGTGTCAGTTGGTGCTCTGGATCTTTGATGGAGCTGTATTCTAATGTGTGGATTTCCCATTACAAGAAGGCTCTGGGGAAAAAAAGAAGCTATGGTCTTCTCTGATTTGTGCCACTGCTTGCTGTATTTGTGACAATAGATCTCTCTCTTCAGGAGAACAGAGAGGCAATCCTGCAGGGCCATTGCCCACTTCTGCAGAAGCTACAAAATAGTG
Organism: Donacobius atricapilla; assembly: GCA_013397315.1. Taxonomy (NCBI): domain Eukaryota; kingdom Metazoa; phylum Chordata; class Aves; order Passeriformes; family Mimidae; genus Donacobius; species Donacobius atricapilla. The sequence goes on from WBMY01015948.1 coordinate 108,726, forward strand.
CTTCATATTTCATCAGAGGAGTTGGTGTCTGAGTTCGCCAAAAGCAAGGTTTTCAGGGGTAATCCCCTGAATTGAACATGTAGAGGTGAAATTCTTCATAGAATCATAGGTCTGGGGGGAAGGGTCCTTAAAGATCATGTAGTTTCCCCCCTGCCATGGAGAGGGATGCTTTTTACCAGTCCAGGTTGCTCAGAGCTCCATCCAACCTGGCAATGAACACTTCCAGGGATGGAGCATCCACAACCTCTCTGGCCAACCTGTTCCAGCGTCTCACCACCCTCACAGTAAAGAATTTCTTGGTGATATCTAAAACTAGACATACTCCTTTCAGCCAGAAGCCATTCCCCCTTGTGCCATCACTACATACTCTTGTAAGAAGTCCCTCTCCATGCTTCTTCTAGGCTCTCCTCAGATACCAGCAGGTCTCTGTAGTTCTAAATTTCTTAAGTTTATCTAGAGGGCAAACAATCCATTTTTCATGTGGAGCAATTAAAAAAGGAAAAATCTCTATAACTTTTTTTCTATTATAATAAAATCTATTACGTGCTTTCTTTGAGTTGGCCTGCTGCTGAAATCGACAAGGTTAAAATGAAACACGGGCTATAGGCCTAGCATTCCACCTCTGCTTAGTTCTGAGGAATCAGGATTTCATTTATGGAAGGTCAGAGCCTTTGAAAATCACTTACTGAGAGTACACTTCGAATTTTTACGCTTGCAAAGCTGACAGAAGGGTGTCAGATAATTCTAGTAGGAGTCCAATTCAAATTTATGTCCCTCTACAAGCTGGAAAGTGAAATTCACTGCAGTGGCCAGGAGTCCCGGTAAGATGCACAGTGTCTGAGCTCAGAGTTCTCCATTGCCTTGTGTTGTGAACATGGTCTTACCTAAAACTCTCTCATCTGTAGTGGGAAATCAGCTGTGAAGCACTTAGATTTTATGAAATATAAACGAGTTTCTGTGCAGATGCTGTTTAGATGCATAAATAAATGCCATCATGTAAATGATACAGCAGAAAACCACACTGAAACCCTGTATTACTACCAGAGCAGAGAACATAATGTTTTAGTACTGTAAGGTATCCAAAATTATCATAGTACTGCAGAAATATTAATGCTTTAAATAGGTTTGATTGTATTTTTCACTATTGTGCCTTATATTACACAGAATACAGCTGAAGTACGCCCAGTACTCCTCAAGTCATATTTGGGTAAGACCAGCTCTCTGGCTAGAATAAATTCACCTACCATCCTTGAATCTTTGAAACAAATGAATGTTTTGGTTCCAGTATTTACCTTGAGCAAATTCTCCAGAATTACCAAGTCTTTTACTGCCAAGGGATTTCTTCACATTCATTCCCAAGCATTTTGCATCTAGCTCCTAGCATATCATTCCAATTGGGCCAGCAGAAGGCATTTATAGGACTGATCCCATTCATTGACCTTGTAACAGCTCTCACTGAAAAACAATGAAAATATTGCTATTTATTTCAATGGAATTAGAGCCAAGTCCTTAAGACTTAAGTAGAACTTACATGGTGCTTAGGTTTTATGCTTGCCCTCTGCACAGGGGTGAATCTCATTCCAGCAAAATGCCACTGGAGTATAGCAAAAACTCAGCAGCAATATAACCATCTAAGCCTGAAGGACATCCTTATTTTAAGAGCTTGTACTCTGCAGTGTGCATTTACATTGATTTTAGATAAATTTTGATATACACACATAAACACTTAAAAATGAATGTTTTGCCCATTAAAATGCTGTGCAAATTAAATGCAGAAAATATTATCTATATTATAATTTAAGGAAACCGATCCTCCTGAATGAAAATAATTGGCATCTTTTCACCTAATAAAGCTTTGAAGAATTTCATTAGTACAACTATGTGCTATTTCAGTGCATTTGCTCTTGACTGGTGATCACATCATTACCATTAAATTTTGCTGTAATAGAAGTTCTATCTCCATGGCTTATAAAACCATTAATCTGAAGGAATCAGTTCCTGCCAGCCTTCTGTTTTGCTGCTACCTATGTGCAAAAGTCACAGCCAGGCTTCCTCCCTGCCCAGCCACCTTGGTGGAAGAGGTCGCTCCCTGGGCCTGCTGGCCAGTGCTCACTCATTCAGCCAACACCATCTCCCCACCTGCCAATGGATCAGCTGGAAGCAGTGCTCCCTAGGGCAGATCAAGCCAGGGAAGACTAGCTGAAGCAGTTTAGGGACTTTGGGCTAAGTTATTCAGGCTGCTTTTCAGCTAAAGCAAGTTAATGAACAACTCCTGCAGATCTTTGCACTGACAGTCCTCAGCAGGAAAAGGATAACGAATCATTGGAGTCAATGACCTCTTTCATTGGCACAGCTGGATTTGGCAGAGGATGTCTAGAGAGGATGTCTATGAGCAGTCAACTCACATATGGATTTGTATATTGCTCACTGATGGATGCCTGATGGCAACGAAAGACTACATCATCTAACTGAAAGGAGTCATTGTGTATTTAGTAACTAGATTTAGGTTTATCATTACTTTCCATCTCAATGTGAATAAGAACAGAGGCTCCTATCCAAAAGACACCAAGTACCTAGGGTCAGACTGCAAACCCTTGTTTTGTAGTAGTGAACTCATTTCAGTAACCCAGTTGCTTCAAAGAGACTGATCCTCTATATTTATGCAAAATTTGGATTTAGTCATAATACTCATTACCGTTAGGAAGATTTCAAGTTTATACCTTGTTTTTCCCTGAATAAATTGTTTATCTGAGCTGTTTTGTCTAAGCTGTTTGTTTCTTTTTAAACCATGCTTTTTGTTAGGCTCCCTCATAAGGTATGTTAGGATTCACTTGCCAGACTTAACTTCTCTGGACTTCTGCTTAGAAACTGATTTGTGTATAAAGAGGCCAGGACACCATGACTGAACCTAGTTTTGTCAGATATGTCCATTTCTTCCCTCCTAGGCATCTGTACTGAGTTAGTTTTAAGCTCTGTGAACCAAGGATTTTCAGCCTAAGTCCCATTAAACTTGTTTGTGAGTATAAACTGAAGCTTTTTTTTTAAGATTCGTATCTTTGTTACTCCAAGGCAACTCACCCATCACAGAACAAAAATCACCAAATAGTATTCTCTCTGATTCATTTTTTCATTCATTCTTTCACAAATGTGCACAAACAGCAACAAAGAGAAAAAGCAAAAAAAGGCTCCAGTTCAGCTATAAAAGTACTGTCTGGAAATATGACATTTTAGTGTGAAGCTGCAAATCTGTAATGATTCAGAATAGAGACCTAGAAGGAAAATCTTTCCACTTGCTCACAATAGTCAATTTTTAGGTTCCATTCCTCTCTTGATTTGTGAATTGCCAGACATGAGGTTCTCAAAGAATTCCACAGAAAATATTCCATCTTGGTAATTTCTATGCCTTCTTACTTTACATTGAAACACACCAATAATGAAGAATCATCTTCCTGTTCTTTTACCTATGCCTCGCTCACTCGCTTGTCTTTCCTCATTAGCTTTGATATCACAGTGCCATCTACTTGATCAACAGAGTCAGGTTATTTTCCGTAGAAAATTACATAGCTGTAACAGTGAAGAAATCAAAGGGCTCCTTGGTTTCCTGGCAAGTTCTCTCTCCGTCTCACCTCCCATCCCTTTCAAAGCAGTACTGCCCTTAGATGTCCCTCTTTGGAGCTGGCCCAGCTCCAAGCCTATCAGACCTACTACACAAAGCTCTGGCTGGATAGTGACAGATCCACAGTGCTGCGAGGACAATTCAAGCCCTGCCGACCCTTTTCTCAGCATCTCCTCTCTCTGGCAGGTGTTTCAATTTGAGAGATGGGTCCCCTTCTGTAGGCAGAAAACACGTCAGCCTTTTGTGTGTGTAAACTGGAGCAGAGGCTTTGTTTGGAGTAAGAAAGCATCACAGCAGTCAGAGGAGATGGATTGCATAGCTTGAAAGGTTGAGCCATCCCTTCTTAGAAGTATCCACATCCTAGCCTGAGCCCCAGCAGGCATGTACTTTGTGAATTTTTCCTACAAATATTTAGACAAGAAACACTGTAGACAGGGCTTAAAGAAATTATCACTGTGCACTTACTTCTAAAGACCTGTTCTCAACAGGAATCACCAGTCTGGCAAGATCAGCAGTAGGAGTGAAGGTGAGACTGCCACACTAAATAACTTTTCACCCACAAGACAGGCTTTTTTCTCTTTTTGTACTATTGAAAGGTGTTTGAAGTTTTTTTCCTATGTATATTTCAAAGTAATTTTGATTCATTCATTGTGAAAAATCAGCATGTAGACTCCCGTTTTACCTGTCCCTAAGCCTTATCTTTTTATTGCTTTTTTCCTCATCTGTCACGCTGTTCTTATCTTACCAGTACTGTTGCAAACAGGTAGAGTGTATGTACCAGCAACTTTCCTGTGCTCAAAGTCCTCAGTGGGCCTTACACAGGATTGTTCTTATCAAAGCCCCTATGTTTTGTCCCTCAGAAGACATCTTTGCTATGAATCCTGCATACAGGCTGAGTGACAAGGTATAGGCTTGCTTTTATATGCACTGAGGCTTCTCTGTATGGAGATGGGGAGCTACAGAGACATCGGCACTCCTTGCTGTCATGCTCCATCTGTGGGGGAGGTAGGACAGCTTTCTGCAGCAGTACCACGGTACCTTTCTGCTTCTCCGCTGCCTGTCAAATGTGATCTCTTTACATAGGTGAAACTGGCCAAGTCACTCTGCAGCTGCAGACTGAGACTTTCCTTGGTGTCTATGCTGGCCATTGCAGTGAGCAAACTTGGAAATGCCAGTCCCATGCCATTGCCACAGGACTCCAGCAGTGGTCTGTGCATCCACTCAAAGGGACCAGGCAGTCAACCCACACCGGTATTTTTGTAGAACTTCTGGGATCCTAAGTTATAAAGAAATCTTCTCTAACAGCTGTGAGGTATGACAAGAAAACAAATAACTGTTTGCTTACTTAATGGCCATCAGTCTTTATGGCGCTTCTGGTTCACTTATAGCTCAGGACTGAGATAAAGGTTGGCATTGATCATACAACAATCAGCTCTTATATGTGGCCAATACAGTTGCTGGGGAACACAATGCCAATATTTTCTATGTTGACACCAGCACCTGTTCTGTTTCTTAAGCAGGGTGGCTTCCGTGCAAATAACTCATATGAGTGTTTGCATCAACTGGATTCTACTTTGCTCTGTAGAATTGAGCATAACAGAGTAGTAAAAGAGATTTCCACATTCACTGTAAAAAGAGCATTTTGTCCATGTAGATGCCAAATATTCCTCTTGTCTTATGGATTAGTGACTTTGGTACTGCTTTCCCGTCAGTCACTAATGGGGCCAGAGGAGAGCAGAAATAATTTGAAATTGAGAGTGGCTTCCTCCTACTATTGTGACTGGCTGTGAGTACTTCACCCATAGCTCTGACCCAGCATTTTGTTATAGTTGGTAAAGATCAGCAAACAGTAATAAGGGTTTATAGGGGTCTTGCTCAAAGTCACATCTGATTGTTTTTATGCAATCCTTCTGCTGATTGCACAGGCATAGCCCACTGGTGTAAATCCATGATGGGATTTAATGTGATGATGGAAAAACCTGGTTATGTCTCAAATCTCCTTACCTCCAAAGGGGATAGGGAAGCCACCAGTTCTGAACATGTGGAGTATCACAGAAGATATGGGATTTTCAGCCTTTCTTATGTTGGGTGGCACAGAGGAGATTATTTTAAGGTTGCAGTAAGTTCTCATCTACATTCTGAACTGTGGTGTAGGCCTGCTTTGAGGTCCTGGCTGCCTCCAAAATAATGCTGCTGGCTAAAGCCTGGTAAACCCTTCCAAGTACAACAGCAGCAGCAACTACAGCTGGCTTTCCCCATAGCAATTTTATTGCTGAATGAACACACACATTTTCACCCCCTGTGACTGAGTTGAAGAGGAAGAGGAAGACAACTTTTGCATGTGGGTAGACTGCTGTCATTATAAACACCTGAGCAAACTTTACTATATTCTAGCTTGGCTGTAACTCTGCATGTGTCAGAACTTAAAATGCCATGAATTTTATTGTTTGTTCTTCTACCTTCACCTGGCCAAAATACATTCCTCAGTTCTCCTCCAAATCATTTTAATTTAAATGAATATAATGAAATCTCATATAAAGTGATAGCACCTCTGTTTTCTGAGAAGCATGATACTAAAATCCTGGTGGGGAGAGATACCTTCTCTGGGTAATTCTGGCTTGAGCAACCATCAGCCCTACCCACAGCTGCTCATATGTGCCCTGCGTCATCCTCTGCTTCATCCCCTGCTTCATGCTGCCACAACTGCTTCTGTAGCTGGTGGACGAACAAATCAGGAGCACAGGTCCAGATGGAAAATAGCCCAGGGAAAAGGGGCGAGGGAAGGAGTTTTCTGCCAGATCAGTTCCTCCATCTCATCTCAAATGTATGTGNGATGGTCACTGTTAAAACCAGTTTTACCACCCTCGACGAATACCAAGCTATTGCTTCAAAAAAAAGCTCCTCCCAAAGTCCCCAGTGTAAGGAAACAGTTTGATTGATTTCCCTCAATTCCCACTTTAGTCTGTATACTACTTGTTGCTGGAGCTTTGATGTTGTCACAAGTGTGTCACCAGTCTGTCCCTACCTACGCCTCTCTCTGCTGTCACCACTGCTCTGCCTTTCAAGGAACTTTTGTGGTCTGACTTGCAGAATAGAGTTTCTTGGGAAATATCAAAGAGGAGGCAGGACGTAACACAAGAATTACCTATGTAATATGTGACTTCTCACTATGAGCACAAAGTCTTCCCAGTATTCCCCTCACTTTATTCTTCTGCCAGATTGTGTTTGGGCTGGACACTTTGTGCAGCACTGGCATGGTGCTGCATTTTGACGTAGTTTATTGCTTAACAATTTCATAACCTCTTCTTTTCACCACTGGGTAGAAATGAAGGGCTTTGATGAGGAGATTGCATTACAGGAGGAGTTTTGTAAAGAAAAACAAAACTTGGAAATGAGGTTACACTATTACGTCTCATCCCAGCTTGTTTTTTACTAGACAGTCCTTCAGGGACACAGCCTGGCAGTGCTAAAGCCAAACGCTCTGCCAGCGTCTGTCAGAGGGACATTAGTTGTGTCCCCTGGCAGATGCTGTGGCAATGATTGTGCGTGAGACTGACACCGATTAGGCTGCACCGTGGGGCCCCCACCAGGCATTTCCTACAGCAGTGAGGCCCAGAGGGGTGGGTATCACAGCAGTGGCAGTGATTGCTGCTGATGGCTGTTGGGGCTCTTCCCAGGGTAAGACCGGTCCAAGCTTAGATGCCAGCAGCTCCTGCTGTTTTGACATGAGCTTGATTAGACTGGCCCTACAGCGGATCACTAGATAGTACATGTGTGCCAGAGGCCACTGCTAGCAGACAGGATAATACGATCTCTTCCAGGGGCTAATCCAGAGGTATTATGAGCAGGTGTTTTGGTGTCCACACCCCTGGCTATCACAGCATGGTGGTTGGCTGTGGTATCCTTCACAGGTCCATGGCAGGCTTTTGCCTCTCTGTGTGTAGTGTAAAGTGGGAGAGAGCCTGGTTTGAGACAAGCATCAGCTCCATGCTGCTTCCTACCTCCCGAAGGGGCTTTCATGTCCTTCTCAGCCCTTTTTTTTCATTGTCCTGGGGGATTGGCCGCCTTTCAAACCCGTAAATCTGGAGTTTCCAGCCTAAAAGGTACACCTCTCAACAGGGTCAGGAGACTGGCAGATGCAACTTGATACGCAAGGAGCTGGGGTTCTGACCAGGCTGCCGGAGCGAGGGTCGAGTGGGTGGCCGGCCTCCCCTTCCCATTTGCCTTGCCCGCTGCTTCCCGCCGCCCGGCAGCGCAGGGAGGCAAGGGCCGCGGTGGAAGCGCGGCGGTGCCGGGCCGCACTCGAGCATCTCCCTGCCCGACAGCCGGGAGGAGGCAGTTCCCGCTCCTGTGTGCCGGCAGCCCCGGCCCCGCGGCGGGGCGAGGAGCGTGCCCTGCAGCAGGGAGAGCCCGGGAATGGCTGCGGTTCGGCGCTGCCTCTGAAAGCGGCCCCGCCGGGCGCGCTTACACCCAGGGCAGGTGAATGCAAGGGCCGCCTGGGGCGGCAGCTTCCCGGGGGTGGGGCCGCTCCGGCACAGGTGGCAGGGCTGAGCCCGGGGCTCTGCGGAGCCTGGCGAGCTCTGCCGCAAACCCAAGCCCAAAGCAAGCAGCCTTCACCTGGGCAGGGAGGTCACCTCCCTGAAAATCAAGCTATTGCCCCCGCGCCGCCGCCACCACCACCACCAGGCTGTCCGTGGCGAGCATGGACTGTCCGGGGAAGGAAGGCACCGGGGGAAGGAAGAGGAATTTGACCCTGCTAAGGAACAAGCTGTACATGGGGCAGAGGAGGAGGACGGAGCCCGTGGTGGAGAGCTCCCCCGCCGCCGGGGACCACGGCAACTTGAGGAGGAGCCAGTCCGACAGGACAGAGTACAGCCAGAAATTGCAAGGTACTGGGGGAAGCTAGTTTGGCGCTCTGCTGCCAGGGATGCTCTGAGCTGGGGTGGTGTCTCCATGCCCTCCAGGCTGCAGCCTTCTGATAAAGAAGGGAATGGCAGGCTCTGCCCCCCACACCCACAGCTGAAATGAGCAATGGCCCCTCTCACCCTTGGCCCCCACCTCCAGACTGTGAGATGTCTCCCCTAGTTTTTCTAAATAGTGTTTTGTAGATGGGACACAAAATATAATTGAAGGTTTTGGAGAGATCCTGCCAAAATCTTTCTCATTCACCAGAATGCATTTGCAACACAAGCAGTAATGTGAAAATAGGATGGCTCCATCCTATATGTCTTTGGCTGTTGTATTAAGTGGGGAATGTGCCAAGTCATTAGAAGCATCAAGCACTTTTTTTTTTATCAATTAAAAATATTGTGGTCTATAAACTGTTGCGTATATGGTACAAGCCTAAACTAAAGTATGTCCAAATACATGCTTGGATGGATATACTGACGCAAATTATACCATTCTGTGATCATGGAGAGAGTTGCTTTTCAAATAATCGAATTGCATATGGACCACAAATTGTAGTAAAGTATGTCAGTACTGGGCTTGTTCATCAAAAATTAAATGTGATGCCACAAATTGAGAAAAAGCGTGAAGAATGTGAATGGCAATTTCTGGGAGTGCTCTGGAATACCAACTGATGAATTTCTGTAGGTTTCCAGGGTCTTGAACAACAGGGTTTGAGTATTATTATACTCTAAGTGTGTATTACTAATAGTCCTATAACTGCTCAGTGACAGTCATTCTTGCAACTATAATCCTTTATGAGGAAATAAAATAGAAAAATACTTTGGATTGCTGTATTGTGGTTTTGATGCACTTAATTAGGAAGTAGCATTGCTTCAGAGAGACAATAAAAGCAGAAAACAAAATAATAAGCCTGAAAATAATAGGTTTTCTATGAGGATTGCAAATGCTGAGAACAGAGAGGTTCATCAATTATGCTATTCCCTCCTCGTGATAGCTAATCAATGAGAAGGTGAAAAATACTCAGTTAAATCAGGCCCACGATTCAGGAATCTGGCATGGGTGTTTCAGGGCACAAGCATGGATCGCTGTGGCAAAGCTCCTGGCACATGTCCCATCAAAACAGCAGATTTTAACTCGTGATTGGGGTTGGCCAGGTGAGGTCAAGGTTATCAGAGAAGTACCCAGCAAAAAGGTGTGAGATCTTTCTGTCCTGTGTCAGCCATATTCAAACCATGAATGTCTCCCGTTTAAAATCTGAAGCAGAAACGGTGGGGAAGCCCAGGAAGTCGTGGCAGAGTGTGAGGTTATGTTTATGGCAGCAGTCCAAGGAGACAGTAAATCCAGCTCCTGCCACCTGCCGAGACTGCTAGGGCCAAGTATTGCAAAGCATGGTCCGGTATCAGCTCACTCTGTTTGCTTGCATTTGTTTGAGAAAAACAGTGGTGGGTTAACAAGGTACCTGCAGGCTTTGCATTGGATTAGGAGTTGTCTGTCCTCAGAGTGAAAATAGAAAGGTGGTAGAAATTCCTATAAAATATATTTGCAGTCCCCATAGAAATGCAGTTGTGTGCCAAGGCTTGACCTGGATCAAATTTTTCTGAGGTAGATGTGCCTGACTCTAATAATGATCACGGATCCCGGACCTAATAATGTTGGCTACCTGCCAACAGTGACGATGTGCTGTGGTTGTACACCTTTATGTTCTGTATTTTTTTTTCTCGTAGCACTTGAATGCAAAGCAGCTTTCTGCAAGGTGAGGGAAGTGGTTTTGCTCAAGTGGAAGCTTTTGAGCTTTCCGTTCTTGTTAGGAAAATCCAGCAGCTCTGTTGGTGACAGCTAGTTTGTTGTGTGTCACCTGGTCGGCACTTAATCACCCTAGAGTGGTAAATGCTTTGTAAAAAGATACAAATGGTAATTTGCACTTGCTTCCGTGCGGCAAAAGCTCTGTGTTTAGGTATCTCTGTTCTATGGCCTCCTGTTAGTATGTTCTCGTGATCTGCAGACCTGGGGTAGTTATTAGCACAAACAAGGATGTGTAAGAGAGATGCAACAGCAGCAAGCCCTGCAGAAGGAAATCTGTGAGTGGGGCAGGATTCCACAGCTGAAAGCCAGGGGCTGCGGGCCCCCGATCTGCGCTGGTGGCAGGCAGCCTAGGCAGAGCTCAGGGACCAAGGTGTCTTTACAGACCCCGGAGCCTGCATCAGCATTGCAGTACATTTGTGCGAGGGGAAGTATGGGCGAGGCACCTCTCAAGGGCCCTTCCAGCCCCCTGCAAACTCTAAAGGTTTCCCTGAGTAGGAACCGGGCTGTTGCCCTCCACAGCCATTTCCAGCAGCTCTGAAGTTTATGTTTAAAATGCAGCTCAGTGTGGTGAAAATAGAGGCCCCAAATAAAAGCCTGTGAAGAAAACAAAACAGAAAGCTCAAGAGAGCAAGCAGTCAGGCATAAAAACTCCTAAGAATTCAATTTCTGCGCTTGGATTTCTTTTAAGTTTTGTTTTATACAGTAAACCAATGTTTTCTATGAAAAGCGAGAAAGGCTCTTTGTCACTCTGGATCTCCAGGGTAATCGAGGTGGTTTGTTCTCTCAGTCTACAAACAGCAGTGCACAATAGCATTGCCAAAGGTGAAAACTTCTGCAAGTGTTTTTCACTTTAAAATTAAGGATTCGTTAAGACACAAGAAAACATTTTCCTGGTTAATGACTATAGATGCATCTATTCAATAGCTTATCTGGTGTGAATGGCCATGCAACAGTTCCTGACTTTACTCTTTTTAAAAAGGAAATAAGATGCAAAGTAACTATTATATTCTCAAGGAGCTTGGCAAGCATTCGTGCCTGTACTTCAGCTCATCCTGTGAGATAACCAAATGCCTGCCAGCCCCGTTCTAGATAGGGGAAAATAAGGTGATTGCCATCAAATGCCAGGTTCATGATAAAACCATGCAGTCATTTAGAACTCGGATTGTACTTGCGTACTTGGAAGAGTCTTGATCAGGCCATATATATTTGTTGCATCAACAGGACATCACTTTTCTGAAGAGGGAAGGGTGGGGTTGAGGAAGATATATTCACTAGCATCTGTGATGAAGATACAGAAATAATAGCGAGGATCATTATATGAGCTAAGGAAGAGGTTTTGTGACATTTCCATGCATTGCTCTGCTCTACATTCACTAGAAAATTCTGCAAGTATGTTCTTTCAAGAGGAATGAAGAAGTTGCAAAACAAAAAGTGATATTTAGCATCTCTATTTTCAAATGTATTATCTATAGCTGTTTAGCTGGTAGGAGCTATCTTTGCTACAGTGAAAATCCAGCAGCAGCAGCTTTAAAAGTAACTATATTAATATTTATGTATTGTATGAATGTTAGGATCATTCTTTGAACTAACCCAAAGCTTCCAGTCTGAGTACTTGTGTATTTCGATAAAAGGGGTTTGCTTGATGCAGTTCTTGGCACGTAAATGTTTGCAAGATCAGGGCAGATTAACACACAGTATGTCATGGGGATAGATGCTATTAACTAAAAAGGGCACACCATGAAAAGGCATTTAAAGTATCGTTCACTGTCTGTTAGGTTTTGGGCAGATTGCTGTTTTTTATTAATAATTGTATGCCAAACTTGTGCTTGCTGTGAAAAATAAGCTATAGAAAGTGGCGGGTTTCCTGAAAGAATCAGAGATCACATTTGCAGTGCTCAGCGAGACAATTCATGCCTCAAAAAAGCACTCTGTCTTACAAATTATTACATATTAACTCCCTTACAACTTTGGCTGTGAATGGGTTAACTGCCTTGGTAAATGATTTGCACACACGTCAATTTAAAATGCATCAGGGACATACCTGTATTAGATAGTGATTCAAATCACACAGCTACCACAATACACTGCCTCAGAGCTCATGTCTGAACCCTGAATGCCGTGTGTTTTCTCTGTCTAATGTAGTTATGAGAAATAAGTAACACCAGTAATGATGCAGAAACCAGCAAATCTATAGAAATACTTGGAAAGCCATTATCCCTTAGTGTACAAAAGCCCAAGTCAGAGGCAATCGTTTGCTCCATCTCAAGCAGGGCGCCTTTCTCCAACCCATCATCCTCCCTGCTTGCAGAGCTCACCAGTCCTTCCTGCATGGGCTGCCCTTGCTTTCAGCTTCTTGCACCTCCCACCAGTTGTAAAGATCCTCTGTGCCACTCCCTGGTTCCTTATTTGCTTTGTGCTGTACTGACTAACTTTCTATGGACTACAATGCAGAGAGTATCTTATTTCACCACAGAATGTATTGATCCGTGGAGTGGCTGGTTTGCTAAAGTACAGTAAGGAGTAAAATTTCAGATTATTTCCTGAAGTGCAGAAGATGGGTCGATGAAAATTCTCCCCCCCTGTGCCCTGTGATGGGAAGTCACGATCTAACAAATACTTCTGTTTTCTCCCATGCAAATTTAGGCTCAGGGGGTCTAATTCTGCTAACCTGTGCTGCAATAAAGCTGGACTTGTTCCTTCAACTTATTGGAGTGTCGGTCAGGCTGGGAAGTGAGCGCATCTTTTCAGAGCAGAATCCATTTTGTGCCACAGTGTTTGCACAGCACTTAGCACAACCAAGCCCTGCTGTGGGGCCGAGGATTTTTAGGAGCTACCGCAGCAGAACTGGGAACTGCAACTGAAGGGAAGACTGGCACACAAGGAGGGTTACAGATCCTCCTCTGAGCATATTAGCAAACATTTTATTAATTGGGATACTTTGCATTGTGGGCTACACAGCCCACAGTTCATACAGCTAATCCATGCCAAATCTTGAGGTGCTTGTGCCCCGGACGAAGCGGTTCAGGTACAGCCCTTCCTCAGTTCCTGCTTTATTAACGTATTAGCTCAGTGCCACAGGGGTGGTGCGTTTATACCGGTATGTGACACCCTGGAAAGGTTTATTTGTAGGTATTGGTGCTAACAATAAGGGCATTCTTCTGTCACCTGATGATAAGCTTTCTTCCCTTCCACCGCGGTCACATGGGAGCTCTCTGTAGTCCTGTCAGCACACACATAATTAGAGCGGTCTGCTGTCAAGGAGTTGAAGAAAGAACCTGCGTGTTGAATGTAAATATTCTCTGTACTTTATGGAACGGAAAAATGATCAAAGATCGAATGACCTAATTGCACGGAAGTCTCTGATACAGGTTTTATAAGCAAACCTGTTGCCCAGGAATATGGATGCAAGGTCATTCTGGTCCTGCTGTGTTTTCCTCCTGGGTTCAGAAAAGGGGCTTTTTGCATGTGTTGCTCACAGCCTGTGCACAGCAAAACCGCTCCTGAACAATGCTGCTATGTGCCTCTCAGTAAAAGAAAAAGGTTTTCCTCAAGCCCCTCCCAGTACTTTTCTATTTCAATGCCCAACTTGGTCTTCGGTGGTCTAATTCACACCACGTTTACACAATATTGTTGCACTGTAAGAACTCTGGTGGGAACTGTAAGGACACCCCATGTCGTCCCTCAGAAGGGAAGTGGCATGTGGAGTAAAACTCTTGTGTGTTATCTAATGTGATGCACTTTTTCTGCAACTAGAGTCACACTCCATCCTTCCCACTTCTTGTCCTGTTTCAGGCTCCCTCACTTCCACGGATCCCAGTGTCTCAGTGCCTTGCAGCCTTCCCAGCACCTGCAGTGGACGTAGGGGTGTAGAGAGCAGAGCCAGAGTGACAGCGTGAGGAGGGAGAGGAAAGCTGCCACGGCAGCAGTCTCTGGGCTTGGCTGCCTGTATTTCATTCCCAAATCCAGCTGATAAAAGCTGGTGTACATTCCCATGTGTAACACCAAGGTTATCTGAGGGTACAGGCTATCTGAGGACTTGCTTTCACAGAGGAATAATTCATCCAGGGTGATACGAGACTCATGTTTCACATGTGAAAACACAGTAATTCTGTAATTTGTTTGTTATACCTTGATAACTTATGCCTTCACCAGTCCCTTGTGCCAGGCAAAATCCTCATATCTTTACTGTGCAAGTGCAGAACTCGTGTTCCTTTGGCATCTTTCAAAGGCTGCCTAGGTAACAAAAAGGTCTGTAACTCACTCCACTCACCAGGATCACTGTACTTGTTCCTATATCCTGTGCTAGTACCTTTCGTTCTACAGGGGAAACACTGGATGGGGAGAAATCTGGGTCCCCCACACCAAGAGCAAATGTAATGTCTTATCTGGAAGAAAGGATGGATAGAACAGACCTCTTTGGAGCTGCTCACTCTCTAGGCATGAAAACCAGGGAGATTTATGCACAGAGTTCTTGCAGGCCTGCTATGGTTGCTCCTCTGGGTGCTTGCTGTGTGTCCCTGTAGTGAACAAGTTAAATGTGAGGAATGTTTCTCCATGACCTCTTCGAAGATTACGGTTTGAAAATTAAAGTATCAAGTTACCTTTAATAAAAACTTTAGAAACTGCTTTATTTTAGAAAATGAGGCATCCTGTTGAAAGTTATTAATAGAGCTTGTAGTTGGTACAGTAAGCAAACAGCAGACTTTTGATACACCAGATGGAGTGAGCAGCAAACTTTTGATACATTAAGCCAGCAAGCAGCAAACTTTTTGATACACCAGGGAGCCAGCCAATGAGCTTTATGAAGTGGATGTGACGATTGCCACTCTTGAAACCTTCCAAAAGCAGACGACTAAGCTGTCACAGGGGGCTGCGCTGCAAAAATCTAGAGTGCTGGAATCTTTGCTGTCTGTGCTGTCCTGGCTGCTCCAATGAGGCTGCCCATGCTCCCTGTCCCGCTCTGGTCCTGCTGCTGTGGCCCTGCGCCCTCGCTGGGTCACTGGACTGCTCTCGGAGAGCCTTCACCAGAGAAGGACCCACTGCACCCGCACGGATCTCCCCCTTCGCACTCTATAAGCCAGCGCTGGACCCATGGTGGTGGTAACCCCTTTCCTGTGCTTCTTGTAATTATTCTGGCATTTTCCTACATTTCTGATTTTCTCTCCTTCTTTCCACTTTTATGAAAAATAAAGTTGCATTATCGCTTTGGATCCCAACATTTAACCTCATTTGTGTTTTAATCTTGCTTTCAGGTATGTTTAGAACCTGGTTCCTTTCTGCAGCTGTGGATTGAGGCAAACATGCCTCTCCTTCCTTTAAGCAGATTGGAACAGTCCCCCAGTACCTCCCCTGGGCCTAGAAGAGAGCCGCTGCGTTTGCACATTGCAAGCTCTGTTTCTCCACGCTTTCACTACATTGTGGGATGTCTCCATCTGGGGGACATCTTTAGACTTCACACTTGCAAAAACTCTTTTTGTCAGACATGTGGCTCCTTTCTTGTCATCACATAAAGAACCTCTTGTTCCATGCAACTAGAGCTATGTGTTTCAATACACAGTTGGAAAACCCAAGTCATCTCCAAAGGAATGTCCTCCAGAAAGGCAACTCCTGCAGATAGCTGACATCACTAAAGCATTAATTACAAACATTGTCTTCTACTTTTTATTCTTATGTCTAGTAAAAGTACCAGTTAGTTTTCTGTAAACTGGGCTTAAGATGCAATAGTCTGAATAACTATTCAACAGACTATGTTTTCATTTTTCTATACCTGGTATCTCTGAGGACGAATGAGTCAAATTCTTCCTGTAGCAGTTAATCCTCAGGGATGTCTTTTCCTGCTAATCCTCTCCTCAACTGTTCCAGGCTGGTACACATTACCAGGTAGAAATGAGTCTGATTATATTCCAGATATGCACTCACTGTTTGTGCATTTATTAAACTTGCACTTACTCCACAAGGATTTCAGCAAACTACTAATGTTCTCAAACTGGTCAAAAGCAATCAGTTGAACAGGAAATCATACATTTTGGCTGTAATAATCACTTCAAGATCTTGCTGTAGCATTCTGTAGAGACAGATATGCCTGAAATGAGAAAGTGAACATATTGAGTGAAAATGGAAAATCATATTACATTTAACAAAAGGAAACATTTATTAAAAAACATGTTTTCTATATGGAAACAGCATCTAACTGGTATTGCTTGTGATTATTTCTTCCTGTTGAGAATAGTTTTTCTTTCCTGGCATTATTATCTATCATGCAATAATGATAATAGATGAGCCCTGACATAATTCAAGAATCAAATTTGATCAGGGCTTTCTAATGACACAAACTGAAAGAACACCCTCTCGAGGGATTGTGACTTCCAGCCTGAGGTGAAATACAGTGGCTTTATTTTGCTCATATAATGGCCTCCCCTGCCACCAGTATAAAGGATTAGAAAGTTCTTTTCTACAGCATCTTGTGTTTACCGTAAAATTCCATCTGATATCATAACATCTGTGTCTGAGGTGAAACTACACTTCTGAGATCTTCCTCTCTGTGCTTTCTGAGGTGTTGCCCTGAACTCTTTGCACACAGTTATATGCATGCAAACATTTTCACACCTAGTCTCAAGAAAGATCCTGATTTTGGTGTAAAACTAGAATATAAATGGATTGTTCACGTGGTTCTTTGTGAATTTATAAATGTGGTTACATACTGTAAGTTTTTAGAAGAAAAAGTACCTGCTGGTTTAGCAGCAGGCAAGGTGGTCCCATTCTGCAACCCTAACAGGAAATTTCCCCAAGGGAGCTGTGAAGTCATACTGATATCAGTTTTGATCTCCTCCTCACTAAAGGGCAGAGTCTGTAATATCCAGCACACAGCACCTTTGGTGGATGAACTCTGCAGCAGAGCAAGCTCTTGTGCAGTTCATGCACTCACACCAGCATAAACTCACCAGGGCAAGGCTAAGCCTAAAATTCTTTTGATAGCCAAGGCCTTGCAGAGGGGAGGTATCCTCTTCATGTTTCTGTTTTAATGTCTCTGTACAAACTTGAGGACAAAATGTTCATGCCTATGTTATACTCAAACTTCAAGGCTAAAAACTCCAAGCTGAAAAGTGTATCTAAATGCAAAAAAGTTTGAGAAAACAGCTCCCCTACTCCTCTGCCTTCCATCCCCCCACCCAGATCTGTTTAGGTTCTTTGTCCTCACTGTTTAAAACTAGTGGTGTAGAGACAGAGCTGCAGTCCCCAAAGCAGCTATTTAAAACTGTCTGTGGTTACATCAGTCTCACTTGAAAACCTGGTGGGAGAATCCTTAATAACAAACCTGTCCTTTCTGAATAAAAGTGGTCAGCATAATTGTAGAAGGGGTGGGCAAAGATGACACATTGGATTTATTGTATTTTACACCTCCTGTTGGAATATGGCTCAAAGTCCTCTGTTCTGAATGCTGCTTGGCTCCCACAGGTCCAGTTGTGGGGTATCCTCCACAGCCGTGACTGGTATTGTATGGATGAGCTGCACTGTTCAGTGCTCACGAGAGTGCTCATGACCTTACCTTAACAATCAATTCAAATAACTGCAGTATAATCAGTGAGCAAAGCACCTGATACTGCTTGTTACTACCTCCTTCAGTACAGTCCCTACAAGAAGCTGACATGAAGGTGTAGCCGTCTGATCATCAGCAGAGATTCCCATCCTTTGCTGCTGAGCAATAAAAGCCAGTGCTGTCAAAGCTCACCCTGAGTGATGCAGACTTGAGCATGCTAATGATATGTCCATCTTTGTTGGTACTCTGCACCATCTTGTGGCTAGCAGAAAAACACCAGAATAGTTTCTGAAATCTTTGACTTTTGTTTTGTTTTGTTTTTGAGTTTTGTGTGTTTCGTAATGAAAAATATAAATTGTCAGTGTACACAGATAAAATTCAGTGCCCTTTTTACAGCTAATATGGATCTCTGCAGGCTGGCTAACAGACCAGCAAGTGGGAAGACCATCATTACAGATAAGTAGGTTGTGTGCAGGTCCTGTAATGTACATAAATTACCCATCTATAGAAGAGTCACTTGCATTTTCATGTATTTGAAACAAATCAGGTATCCTAGGTGTTAAGTGAAAAACAGAGAAGACTGTCAAAATCCCAATGATTTCTGTTGTCCCAAGAAACTGTTGTAATTGATGATTAAAGGTTTTCCCATATCCTCCTTGAATTCCTTTGTCTCTTTCAAAAAATTATTTTTAAACGGAGCTGGAGGATTCATCATCATTGTTAGTAACATTGTCTTCACTTGGAAGTTTGTCATCCAGTTCTTGCAGTCCTCAATTTCCCATGAATAAACTCAACGTTACATTGTACATAACAAAGGTTATTATTGTGAAAGTTTTTTATGGTAAACAGCCCTTTTCTTTCTCAGGAGCACATTTTTTTCCATCCTTCAAATCATAATAGATGTCAGACCACGACTGTGTTCTTAAAGGAGTAGAAGGGCATCAGCTATCCTTGAATTTCAGTGTGACAAGAATCAGACTCTCCCATGCTCCATAGAAAATTTCTGCCTGATACGTAACATCTAAGCCAGGGGAGCCCATGATGGGTTATCCCCTTAATGCCAAAGGGATGAGTTGCTTTGGCATACCCATGCCTACTTTTAGAAGAAGGAGATGGGATGACATTCAGCCTGATTTAGGTTTGCTATTTCTTATGCTTCTTTTCCTGCTCACCATGGCCATTTGTCCACCACACACGGATATGCAGGGCAAGCTGGGTGAGCATGTGGAATTATGACACTCCTCACAAATCTCTCCCTCTTTTAAACAGAAAAAATGGCTCCACAGGTGGTGTCCTCAACCCCTGCCACCCTGCCACAGGAGGATGAAGAAGTCAGCAGGCACATGATGGCCAAGAGGGTGAAAATCATTGCAGAGCTTGTGCAGACAGAGAAAGACTACATCAGTGACCTGGATCTCTGCATCAAGGAAGTGATTCAGCCTCTGAGAAACAAGCAGGTGAGTGCTGGGGGTGGAGGAGGAGGTGGTGGATGCCAAGGTCTCAACTCAGCCATGTTCTGCTTGCAGACAATCTCCATGCGAGCACAAGTGTCAGCACAAGAGTGACGTAGTGCTGGGAGCGGGTCTGGGGCCAGCGCTCCGGAACTTGATGTGTCAGGGCTCTGGTGAGGAGAGTGGAAGGTCAGATATGTTCCTGACCACTTGTGCTGCACTTGGTTAAAGCCTGCATCGAGGTACTTGTTCAGAGGTCAGCTTGGATATTACATTCCTGCCTATGAGCTGCTGTAGCAGCTTCCAGCCCTCCCTTCTGCTCTGTAGTTAGAACCCTTGTTATGTGCCATGGCAGATGTTTACTGGTACCTCCAAACGAAGCTTTTTTCCACCATAGAGACTGGAATGGCATGAACCTCTGCATCAAGGTTAAATTCCATTGTTAAGATAACTTTATCCATCCTTTCAGACAGCTGTGGTGGATAAATACCATGCTTGACAGGCTAGTGAGGACTTAGGGAATTTGTATGCCACACAAAAGAGGTACATTTAAGAAAGAAGGCTCATAAACTACCTTTCATGGGAAAGATCTTATTAGGCCAATGATACCTATTTTCTTTTTCATCTGAGACTTCAAAGAGCACCTTTTCCCCAACAGTATTTCAATTTGTAGAAAAATGGTACCAGGAATAGAGGAGATTGTCCAGAGAAAAATTTGTGTTTGTGAGGCCTGAAACATAGCATTCACAGAGGCTGCACAAATGATATCTGCTGCAAAAATAGAATAAAAATAATTTTAAACAGACCTTAACCCACATATTCTTTATCTAGGATTTTGTATTAAACTGGTGACAAAATTCAAGTGCAGAGGCCAAAGTATCTTTAGGTAACATTGGCAGTGCCCTTTAACCTATGCTGTTAAAACTCTTGCAGGACCTTTTTACTTTCCTAAAACTCTGTTAGAATTAGTTCCAACACATTTTCAGAAGAGCTGGCATCTGCTGACATAACTTTACGGGGCTCTTGACTTCTTCCCTCACTCATTCATCCACTTAGAATTAGTCTCCACTTGACTTCCTCCCCAGCCTGGCTTTTACTGAGCAAGTGTATTCCCTGGTTGAACTCACTGGGATTTTTTGTCAAATGTGCTGAATTCCATCGCTCTTTTTCACCCAAGTGAAAACATTCTTTTTGGTTCTGTCCTCTGTCGCTGTGTTAACATAGTTCCAAATACTATGTAGACATGCTGGGGAGGAGGTCAGAAGTCCTGTGTTAGATGTATACAGGAAAAGTAATTTAGAGATTATAACTGTCTTAATTTAATAACCTTTGCATTTTTGAAAGGCTTTCAGGAATGTTATATGTTTCTAATGCTAGCTCTCCAATAAACTACCATATTGAAAGTTTGTAATATGTTTAGAAAATTGGTCTAGCGATGAATCTGTTTCATATCTCCAAATGGATAAAACATGTTTTAGCCCCTATAATGTTCATAAAGAAATTAACTGCATCAGTACTGAAAGCATATTTCTGATTTTGTTACAATAGCATGCAATTTGATCCTCCTGGCATCTGGTAAGCTGCTATGTAAATCAGCAATTCTCTTCCAAATGGAGAGGTAGGTTCAGAGAGTATTGATATGGATAATGAAATTGGTCTTGTCTTTGTTCTCAGTATGAGCACATTACCACTGGTTATGTCCAATGGTCCCCAAATAGTAACTATTGCCCTACTGTGCAATGAAAAGAATGTGTCCTGGAAATCTCTCGCTTCCTCTGAAATGAATAGGGACACAAAACAGAACCAAATTCACAGACAACAGAACCAAATTTTCTGTTGGTAGAAATTGATACAATTGATACAATTCACTGAAGTCCACGTAGTGTGCCCAGGCTCTGTAAGAAGTTCTTTGGTTGTATTAGTATCCAGAATTGTAAATGTGTTTGTTTTAGGGGAAGTTATATGATCTTGACTTTGGGTTTATAGGACAACTAACTTAAAATGGCATCAGCTATCTAGAAGTCTTTGTACCTGGTAGCTGGCACCACAGTGCCAAGCTCTCAGTTTATGCAGTGGGCTCTGATAGTGAGTGGCAATCAGGGAATTAAACCCACAGTCAGCTATTGTTTTCCCCAGTGGGAAAGTAAACAAACATTTCAAAGCCAGCTAAGGATCTTTTCTTTATTCAGATGATAATATTTATTTCCTTCCTAGGTAAACAGTTTCAGGTTAGGGTTAGTTCAAAATAGGGTTAAAAACACTTGATAACATCCACTTTGTCAACTGTGTCAACCATATTATACTAATGTGAAAACGGTGTATGTGTCCTTGAAGTCACAAGGAGGATGTTTATATGAGGTTTTGCAGAAGTGGTGCTTCCTGAAGTGTTAACACTCAGGGCATAACAAGAGAAGCTGTGTAATGCACAAAGTCCTTCTTTATCCTTTGTCGGTAGCTGCTTAATATTTGTATTCCGTTAGATTGCTCGCTTTGACGTGGATGGCTTGTTTAGCAACATTGAATTGGTCCATCAGCTATCAGCCAAACTGCTGTCATTGTTGGAAGAAGCCACAACAGATGTGGAACCACCCATGCAAATAATCGGTATGTTTACTGTCCTCTTGAGTTCTACAGAGCTACGTGAAAGAATAAACATAACACTCACCTGTCCTCTACTCTCACCAGACTTAACTAGTACCCCTCTCAGAGGCTGGCATGCTAGAAGCTGTCCAAAATGACACAGGAAAAACGACATGTGAAACCTGTCCAGTTGCTGTACTGTACTTGGACGATTATGATGCCTTTTTTTTTTTTTTTCCATCTATCTGGATGCTGAGGGGGATGAAGGAAGGAGAAAATGGGTTTAGAATGAGTGAAACCTGTTGCACTGAGTTATACAACTTACTGCTAAGATCTGTTTCATCTAGTTTGATATTGCATACCTGAATCCACTTATGCTGACTCTAACTCTTATTTTGCATACTCAGAGTTGCGCCATCGAGGAAAAGCATTAAAGGTGTTTGGAATAACAAGCATGTCAAACCCCAACCCACCCCCAACACTCTAAACATGTATCTACTAGTGATACAGTTCATGTAAGAGGTGGTTAGATGTGCTTGACAGGGACACGGACAGTCTAGAAAGATGTAGTGAATCTGAAGTTTGTGGGGTTCTGTGTGGGAATGTCTGTAGGGATCACGGGTATTTTCAGCAAACAAGTTGGCCCTGGATACGTCGCAACAGTCACAAGTTCTGCAGGTCAGGTCATGAACATTAAGGCTGTAATTCACGTGTCATTCTGGCACAGCTGGAGAGATTTAAGAAGTTACCAGGACACATCAGCTCTCCCATGACTGCTTTGTCAGTGCAGAGGCACCTTGGGGTGAGCCACCTTAACGGATCAGTGCAAAGTCAGACAGTTTTGTTTAAAAAATTAAACAGTTTGATTTAAAAAACTCCCAGCTGTGATTCAGAGGTCAACAGAGCTTCTTTTTTTTCTAACCTGACCACATACCACAGGTAACACCATATAAAAAGTCCCCCTCTTATCGCAAATAATCAGGTAAAAAATATCGGTTGCCACTTTATTAAGAAACAGGATATTAAAGCATAAGAGGCTTGAGAAAAGTATTAATCCTAGCACGTCTCAATCTGGTTTGCCAAGGCAACAGCTTAACGTAGTTTGATACGTCTGTGTTGTTTGGCAGTATTTCAGTAAAAGTGCATCATGATGAGTCATACTCTTAATAAGCAATGTTCTATTCTAGCAGGAAGTGCCTTTCTCACAGCCAAGAGAATCATTCTATTAGTTCCCTGCCACATTCAGAAGTAAAGACAAACAATTTCATCCATCTATTAGGGTGTATTTCTCCAGAATCAGACAAAGAACTATGAAAATGATCATTGATCACCGAGTTGGCTAACTTATGACAGGAAAAAGGTTGTCAAGTAAGGTGTGAGACATTCTTCCAAAGGCTGAGACAAAAATAGGGAGAATAATTGCATCACTATAAGCAGTAAGTTAGTAGGTTTATTGTCCTCTGAAAGTACATCAAAGTAAAAATTTTGTTTTCAGGATCTTCAGTGTAAAAGTTGTTGAAGCCAGTCTGTAGAAAAAAAGCACACTCCTCATATTCTGTCATATTTAGTGTATTTAAAAATCTTGCATTGAAGTATCTTACTTTGGAAGGCAACCCAATCATGGTGAGGTTCAAAAGTACTGATAATTCACTGCTTTTAAAGCAAAAGTATGTGGTTGCTCATATTTGTCTTATTTTAGTCTATGTTCTCCACACTTTATGCTATGTCCACATTGACAAGTGGTAACGTCCAGTAGGAGCAGACTTGCTGAGTGAGAGTTTCTGCCAAGGAGATGATATCCACACTACACATTTTAAGAGATCTTACTTCAGCTTGGCTGTAGCCTCTGCCTGTGGATTGAGATGCCCCTTATGGTTGGACTGCATAAGATGTGCCCTTGGAGTGTGTCTTCTGGTAATTAGCATCCTCAAAAGGATCCAGTTTTGTGTCACTGTGACTGCTCCACCACACAGCCAAGGCATGGGAGATGAGGACTAAGGAGTGATTGGTTTCAGAACCCATCTCCTAATCTGAGCTAAAATAGGTTAAATACCTTTTGTAGTTCTTTCCTGATTTTTTTTCTCCTCTCTGTTCTGGATACATATTCTTCATATCCCTCTGTATATGGAGGAATATGAAGACTTAGCTTTAGCTATTGGACTCCTTCCTCCCTCTCCTACTGCTGTCCACACTGGAAGCACCACTGAGAGCAACAGGGAGAAACTGTTTTGTTACTCAAGCCTTCCACCTAGGAATTTCTCTTTGAGACTGATGACCACCATACTCCAGAAAAGGCATCAGGGAGATTTGCATCTCTCAGAGTATTTTTAAAGCTGTTCCAAATACGACGTGGCTTTGGTCCATAAAGCAAGCTCCCACAGTGATATGCCCAAAACTCATCTGATTTTGTCCATACCAAATCAGAACCAAGAAGGGCTTTAGGTTTTAGAAATCCATCTGCTGTTAAAAGGCCCTGTTCATGAAATCAGCACATAGTTTTTCTCATCATTGAGGATCAATAGAAGTATCTGTCACTGTGGCACAATACTTCAGTGAATAGAACTTACCCAACTCTTTCCTCCTGGAGAAGCTAATTTTCAGCCTGTAGTATACACTGAAATGAGCTGTATTGCATTTTTCCTACTGAAAACATGACTTCACTTCAGGGCTTAGCCTAATGCAGATCATGCTAAGCACTTGGAGCTCTTTTTAGTTAGTTAGTGAAAATGATGAGGGCTCATGATCATGAATGTTAGTGAAAATTGTGAGAGCTCATGATCTCTAGAATCAGGCGCCAAGCATGTGGGATCAAGGTTAAGGCTTGTTAAGGTTTCCCCTTATGCTGTTGGCTAATAAAGACCTGTATAGAGTTCATGGGAAAGCCAAGATGTAATGTGTATTGTTAGCCATCAGCAGTAAGCACAAGGCAGAGAAGACAGCCGAAGAGCATTTAACTCTAGGATGCTGGTGCTTTTCCGACTGCGCCCTTACAGTAACTAAAATGTACTGTGGAGGTCTTAGCTCCTCATTGTTTTTTCCCTTATTCGCACCCTGAAACCAACATGCATTAGACAGCCCAGTTAACCTTCGCTGCTAGGGGAGAAAACCCAGGGCTGTGTTACTGTGGTAACTGAATCATTTTTCACTTTAAGATGGAGCAGTTCAATGCAATGTATTATGGAACAGCACACTCTGGTCAGGATGAAACATGCAGGATGCCTGACAGCTCAGCGCTTGCTCTGTGAATGGAGAGCTCCCAATTAATGCAGTGTTCAGCTTTTAACTTTAATAATCATTGCTATAACTCAACAGAAATGTTTATAAACATCTATTTGGACTGGTTGCCACATAGATATAATTTTCAGTAAATGCCCAACAGGAGTTTTCAGCATTGCTGTTGTTTATGATAAGCATTTCCAAAGATGTTGATTGGGGGCTGCTGCATATGGGTGTAAGAACTGAACTAATATCTCAGCAGAAGAGATGAAGCATGCCTTCCCTGCTCACATTTCTTACATGCACAGAGACAGACACAAGAGTTTTAGGCTGAGAGAATTAGGCTCCAGAAGTAAATGGGAAATGAGTGTAGGACTCCTTTAGTGCCTCTAAAATTCCCAACTGTTCTTTATGGGAAAATGGTGGTGTGGAGGACTGGAAACAGAAGTGTTCTCTCTCTTCAGTTGTATATAAACCTAGATATTAGATTAAAATGGCTGTAATCAGTGGTGGTTTTATTTAATTAGGGGAGGGGTGGAGGTTTTCTGTTGTGTGAAGAAATTCTCAGTCATAACAATTGCCATTTCAGGGTTTTGCAAAACAGATAAAATTGAAATGTCCAATGGAAGATAGAGTAATTATTCCTGTTATTACCCATTTAAGTTCATATTCATGAAAAAAGTCAAAAGAAAAACTAACAAGCTTACATTCATCCCTAGTGCCAGCCCATGATACAAAAATGATCTCCCTTTATTAGTTAAGCTCTCCTGTGTGTTTTCCAATGAAGGGGCATTAATCTGGGGCAGTGAATTAGGAGGTGGTGTTTGTAGGGGTGTGAGGTATAGAGATTTCATGCTTTTCCCCTGAGGGAATTTTTGTGCATTAACACTGATATAATGGTGCCTGGCTATGACAAAGATGAGCAGCTGAGAAATACACATAATAAATAATGCACATAAACACGCAAGATCATTTCTAAGGGAAGTAAAGTGGAAGCCAGCCTTTTTAGCTCACGGCTAATGTGGTGGAATAATAAAACTCCTTCTGAGATGCTGTTGTCTGACTTGACACGCTTTGTTTTTCTCCTTAACAGGGGAAGTGTTCTTGCAGATTAAAGGCCCACTAGAAGACACATATAAAATCTATTGCTATCACCATGATGATGCACACACCATGCTGGAATACTATGAAAAGGATGAAGAACTGAAGCAGCATTTAAGAGACTGTGTACAGTCCTTAAAGTAAGATCTTTTCAAATGATGATTTCCGTCCATAGTCAGTTGCCTGGCAGGGAACATTTTAAATGGATGCAGATGAAAGGTCCCCCGTAAATCTGGAGTTTTATATGGCTTGCTGGGAGCTCTGGCTTACGCTGCTTTCATGAAAAGATGACAAGCCAGGGGCCATGATTAGATTTCTTTCTCTCTAAGATGGCCAAAAATAGCACAAGAAAGGTTGCTCTTTCCTTAGTTTCAGTGCCCCATACTGGCAAAAAAAAAAAAAAGAAAAAAAAAAAAAGCTGCATCATATCTTGGGCTATTGGGAACACCTTTTCCAGCTCCCAGGAAACTTGCTGCCCCCTGTCTTCAGCAAGTCTGCTCCTTGAGTTGGAATAGCCTGTTATGGAGCTACTCAAGTGCACTTGCAGTTCCAAGCTGCCACTACAAAGCCCCAGGATCTGGAGCTGCTGTGCAATTCCCAGCTCCTCATGATGGGGGTATTTGAGAGGAAACAGTGGTGGAGCATGCTGCCAGTTCCCACCAGAGGGAGGTGCTTTGTGCCATTGGTTCCAATGCAAGCACCTCAGGAAAATGTGTAGAGAGCTGGGGATGTTGCCAAATAACAGATCCATCTGTCTTCCAACTCAGCTTCCTCCTGCAGCTAGTGGCAGGGACCAGCTCATCTGCTCCGTGGAGAGAGCTTCTCTTCCCACCCATAAATCCCCTTGCCCCTCACTTTCCCAAAAGCATCACACAGAGCTGTCAGGAGGGAACATGCTACAGATTCAGACCAGAGGTCTGGCTCCAGCTCCAGGAAAGGCCCATGCTGCACACTTGTAGGAGAGATGTAATGCTGTCACAAATAAAGAAGTGTACCTCAGCAACAGATATTTCAACCACACCCTAATTTGTGATTGGTCTGCAGAGATCTGTTAATACTTAGGAGATGGGAAGTATGTCCAACTGAAATCTGGAAAGAGTGGTGAAAGAAAATATTAATAACATTAAAAGAAAAATGTTTGCTTTGAAGACAGGTTATGTTGAAAATGAAGCTTACCTTGTGCAATGTGTCTGGCTATTAAATATATTAACAAAGAATATGTTCAGGGTTCTCAAGTTTCAGCTATGCTGGAAATTGAAAGAAATAAATTTTCATATAAACTCAGACTTCTCTAGGCTAATGGATGGCCAGGTATTTCCCCTAAGTGGGTGTTTTAGTGCTGATGTCTACAATAATCTTTCCTGACTAATCAAGAGAAGTCACTACTGTCGTTCATTTATCTGTGCTGCTGAGGCAAGGGGACATGGAAGGAAATAAAGATAAAAAATTACATCCATGTACATCCTAGGGTGGATATTGCCACTTGAATTCCAGAGCCAGCAAGAGGTGCTCCTGTTCCAAAATCACAGCTGGGCTTTGTGAAGAGAAAAGATATTTTGTGCTAAGCCACTGTAGCCTTTGCTAGCAGGAAGTGACAAGGACTTCCTTACAATGAAGCCTTGTTTTGTCTTACTCTTTCCTGATTAGCCTTTAAACAGGAACCAACAATAAAAGCACTAGTGTGTGTATATTATGTCGTGATTTTTCCCAGTGCCTAAAGATTGCAGTCAATTCAACTATTAAGACCTGAAAGTACATGCTGAGATTCAGAACTGTGGTCATCTAAAACTGTTACTACTCATTGGAGAATATTTGCCCCAGGAAAAAAACTATGCAGGATTGTTACCAAATAAATTATAGGCTGTTTTCCATTGTGAGACATAACAAATGTGGGGGCTGGTGCTGACTATCTTTGAAAAATGTTTGCTTGTTAAATATTTTTCTTTTCCCTTGGAAAGAATACTGTTCCACTTTAAAAAATCTTAAATGAGCTGACATTAGTAGGGGCTTCTGTTCCTCCGCTGAGTAATATTTGACATGTGAAAAACAAGTTCTATATCAGGAGCAATTTGAGAGTGGCACTCTGCACATCTGTACAGACAAATCAGATTTAATTAGCTATGTTGAGATTCCTATTCCTTTTGACTGAAGAGGAAAAAATCCATCCCAAAATGTAGGTGTCTGCATTGGAGATGTGCAAATCCAATTTCTGTAGAGTCCCATGTTTCAGCAGCGATTATGCAAACGGGGGATGTTGTTTGCTAGCCTTGCCAAAGAAATGCAGCTGGTAAAAATGAAAGGATGCTGGCAACTACCTGCTCAGCTTTCAGCCTGAAGTACCTTGGTCAACTATTACAGGGGCAGAGAGACGTCCTAAGCACACAAAATGCTGACAGTACAGAAGCAATGAAAGCAGCAGCTTCCAGATGCTCAACTAGGCACTGGTGGGCCAGGAGGTAAAAGTGCAGGCAGTCAAAAAACTGCGGCTGAGGATGTGATGTCAGCAAAGCCTGATGGAGAGATGAAGATGTTTGGTTCTCTTGCATTTGAGTGTATTCATACCATAAGAAAACATTCTATACACGTTTGCAAACTACAATTTTAAGTCCCTGATGCTTTCAGTATATGTATCAACACCATCCTACTCTGGAAAGGTTTCAGTTGAGGTGTATCTACAAAAAACTTCACAGCTTCCTTGACTCTACAACCTAAAAGGCCGAAATATATTATTTTTTTTTTAATAGATTTCTGTTTAAAGACAGTAGACAGAAATATATGTAAAGTGTAAGAATGACATTTAGTTTAACTTTTTGTATTAATGGCTTGATTAATTGCTTGATTAATTGCTAGCAGAGTGATCCAAACTTCCCTCTCTAACAGTGTGAGGACAAGGTTGGGTCTCACACCAAAGCCAGTTTTCTGACAAAACTTTCTCATTTGGGCCTGTCCATTTAAAAAGTTATAGGGTCAGATTCACCAATACCCTCTGGCTGTTTTGTCCAATTCTGCTGACACATAAAAGCCATAAACTTAATTTAACTGGCCAGCTACTCTGCGTCACTGAACTGTATCTGAGAATCTCCTGATCAGTATAAATCCTTTCAGGAGGAATCTAATGCATGTTTTGTTTTCTTATCTTTTGCAGAAAGAGATATGAAGAAGAGTAAGTATTATTTTTACATGTAAAATAATATTTTAAATATTCTTAATTTATCTTTAGTATGTTTAAAGCTGTACAGGTGGAAATTTTAAGAAGATAAGACTTTGGTGTCAGTATAACCTAGAGAATTTTCCAGGACGTATGCAGAATGCTTTGAGGTTTACAAGAGTGTTTGTCAACAGCATAATGTCAGTCTCTGAAATCCAGTTTCCTGCTACAATTCAGGCAGGCCTTCAGGTAAAGCTATTTCTAAGCTGACAACCCCTTCAGTAGCTCTATATGAGAAGCCCACCTTCGGATCTTCCCCCAACAGTGGCTGGAAGAACATCAGAAAAGAACAAGCTCATTGCAACTTGGCTAGAAAACTCCCCTAGCCACTGATGAGATGTGGTTAAGGGACTTCTGTGTCAAATGTGACATCTTTGAAAAGCTGTAAAGGAGAATTTATCACAGCTGCAGTTTCTGGACATCCAGCAGGTTGGGTTCATTGAAATGCAGCACTGCCTGTAGTTACCTGCAGTGAGAGGTCAGAGGAGGGGTTGTCTGAACTGAAGAGAAAGATTACAACCCCAGACAAAATGTTACGAGAGAGGAGGAGCAAGTGTGGTCTATACTGGCAGGATAGGAACAGACCTGTAAAGTCAGAGAATTTGTTAATCAATCAATCAATTGCATGTTATAACTATGATCTGCATAAAATACACTTCGAAGGATTTGCATGTTGAAACTCTGCTTTTGGGGGTTTCAAGCTTTTGTCTGTGATAGGAAATAGTTTTTCTGCATTTTGTTTTGATAAGGGATATTCCTGTGTACTCCTGTCCCACAAGGAGTGGGACTCCCAAGAGATAAAAAATATCCAGAGGGTCACAATGTGAGCATGTGAGATAGAAACACATACAGAAATCGCACAAGATTGGCTGTTTTGCCTTGTGTAACCCTAACAGATGTGAATGTCTGGTTTTCTCCTTCAAACAGTTTCCAATGGAGTGTAGGAGACAACTCACTTTCTGAGTTTAAAAGGACTCTTACAAAGCTGTGCAGAGTTCAATGAGCAGGTTTAGCTGTGGCACCCTCCCGGAACTTGGTTACCTCACTGGCAGGACACTCAAGGAGTCCCATCACCTGCAAATCAGAGGTTGCAGAGTTGCAGCCGCCCTTGGGCAGGACCGCACCCAAAAATCTGATTACTGATGAACTGGAAAATACAGTATAACTCCCCCCAAATGGTCTGTGATGTTGCTGCTCCCAGACTGCTTTTCATTCAAGCATGATTAAGAAAACAATTACATAAATACCAGACAGTGCTGGCCTTTGCTAGCAGCTCAATAGGTTAAATTCTGCTTGGCTTAACAGCTGTGCAGCCTCAGTGAATTCCCTGGGTTTGCTTGAGAGACTTATGGCACAGTGAATTATTTGCCCAGCATGTCTTGTACTAAAATAAAGCTATGCATAGTAGACCATGAAGCCCAAGATTCTAAGTCCTGCTGCAGCCTGATTCCTGCACACTACTTCAGAATTGGCAGCTGCATAGCACCCCAGCCTCAGCCCGGTTGTACCATGCTGGCTGTCATGTTTGCCACTGGATAAAGCTGCTTTGCAGTGACAGCAAATGAAACGAAATCCTGCCTCACCTGCCTTTGTGTAGCTCACCACCACGGACTTTTTAAACAAGCGGGAATGTGTCTGTATCAGTGACTTTGTTTTGTCAGGAGGCTGTGCCGTGAAGCTCACTGCAGTTTGCCAGCTGCATTTACTGCAGTGCTACGGTAATAATTTGCTGTGAGATGAGTACAGTTACATGCGACTTAGAATACTTGCTAAATTCAAAATAACATGGGGGGAAGGCTGAAGTAGCATCACAAATGAATTATCAACTTAATTTTCTGCACAATAGATGTCACAAGGCGTTTCTCTCCTGCTTGAGTCGTGTGGCAAGGCCGTGTCCTGCCCAGCGGCGGGTGGGTCCTAACAGGGTGCATTGCAAATGGGACTCGTCCAGGGAGAGTGGCTATCTCAGCTAATCTTGCTGGGGAGAATTAGATGAGTCGAACTTTGTGGCATTTAGTGCCCCAGGGAGTCATTATCTTATAACAAACCTGCTATCTCTCACACCATATTGCAAGACTGTGTCATGCAGATACCGAACAGAGGGCTGTTTATCACTTGGGCAGCTGTCCAAAGTGCAACTATATAAAGAGAAGACACTTGAAGATTTTTCCATTCATGAGGCAGCTTTTATAGATTTGCATTCATAGGGCTTTTCAGAGAAAACAATAACAATTTAAGATTTTGTTTTTCATTATTGCCGCCAGAAGCTGAAAGAAGGAAAAACAGCTCTCTATTTAATGTAAGATACAGGGGAAATGAGGGGAATTGAAATGATGAGAAGGTTTTGGGACATGAAGAATCCTTAAAAGGCATCTACTGTTAATTTTTTTTCATGCAGAACTTTTTTACAGATAATGCCTGTTTGAAAGAGATGTTTTAAATATGCAGATGTCTCTTCTCAAAGGCATTCAAATTGTTAGTTAATTAGTCAGCAAGTAAGGATTGGCTCTTGTACTTTTTACACATAGAAAAGTAGGAATGAAGGGTTTTTTTTCTTTTACGCTTTCTGTTGCACAAAACAATAGATGTCAGCAAAACCATGTGGCTGTTCCCTATTTTTTGTACTTTCCTTCTATATTGTGTTATTTCATCCTTCCATACTCAGAAATCCTTCTTTGTCTACCCTTAACTCTTGCATAGTTAATGTCAGAAAACCTTTTCTGCTCCAGAAGAGCCTTTTTGGGCATGCAAATGGAAAGCTTGCTCTGCTTTATTGCCTTCCACACTGTCAGCAGCAGCTCATGTTTAGTTTCAATGGGGAGGTGCCAGGTAGCTGGTGCTGGAGCTGTGCCTGGTTTGCTGAGGAGCGTGCTGTCATGAGGGGAGGCCGTGGACATGTCTGTCCTGCTGCTGGAACCTCAGCAGTGGCTGGCCATGGTCTTGGCCACCGGGTGTTACCCATTCTGGGGAGACCCCATGTGTCTAGCAGCCACATGGAAGGTAATGAAGGCACATGTGGTTCAATCCTTTCCTGTTTCCTTCGAGGCTGTTGTGACAGCCCACCAAGTGCACAGCCCCTTCCATTGCAGCCTGGAGAGTGTAAGCAAAGGCTTTAGTCTGCAGAAGGGCTGGAACCGAGTTCAGCTGGCTGCGGCAAAAGAGCTCAGGGGGGTCTTCATGGCCTGAGCCATTTGAACGCCTGCAGATGCTGCTCTGCTGCCCCTGCCCAGCCAGTGGGGATTGAGCCTAGAGCCACAGAGCATCCTTGTGCCCATGCCGGAAGCTGAGACTGTCCTACTCTCTCGTCCTTCTGCCACCCTGGCCAGTTGCCTGCTTTGCCTTTATGTAAAGGAGTCTTCCAGCAGGTTGGATCAAGCCTGTGTGAATGTCCTGTGTGCTCAACACTTCCCCAGGCCAGATTTGGTACCCTTTGGAAGCTGAGGCATCATTAGAAGTAACTGACTGGCAGCCTGCAGAGAAAAAACACAGGTGAAAGGCAGTAAAGCTTAAGGGTCACTGTGCCAAGTCAGGCATGTTGTGAGAAGGGACGCACTGTGAACAGGCATCCAATTACTCACAGCATGGAGATGTTGCAATTTTAAGCCTGAGGGCTCAGAGCAGGATGTAACAGCCCTGCTCACATGCATTTCTCAAACTTCCTGTTATTTGTTCTTCCACCTACATCTCCCTTCCTGGGTGTTGTGATGCGTGAGTTATACCACATGCACCCTTAAACTGAGTGGGACAGTTTCAGAGATAATGTCTAAACAAAGTTCTGAAAACAGAAAATTCAGAGACCAGGGGTGTATTTCTCATTGAGGGGGCGACAGGAGGGTTTCATTTAAAACACCCCTGGTTCTCTCACAGATGTATCTCATTTTTTGACTTGAGTGCAATTCAAGGAATTTCTCATTTTGTGACAATTATTTTGGTGTAAATTACAGAGGAAAGCCAAATCTAATGGACCTGGCATCCCTGTTGATCAAACCAGTGCAACGGCTGATGAAATATCACTTGTTACTCCATGAGCTCTTGAACTCAACTCCTGCTTCTCACCCTGACCATGAAGCACTACAAGATGCCCTTATTGCTATGAAAAACATTAATGTGAACATCAATGAACTTAAAAGGAGGAAAGATTTAGGTAAGAAAAGAGCACAGTAAGTTCTTTCTTTGTAGGTTTGGGCTGGCCATTACAAGACGTTTCAGCTCCAGATATTTCACTACATCAATTTTGGCTGGTGCTAACCAACTTGCATAACACATTGAGTTTCAAGAGGGTAACAATGCCCTAATGTCCCTTGTCCTCAGCCAACTATCTTACCTGACTGGCAACTCCAGTATGAAGATAGAGAAAGAATTCATGTTATAGTGTCTATAATGCAGTTGCAAACACTGATAATAATTAAGATGCAGTAGTAGCAATATTTTTTTTGACTTGCCAGGTCGAAGCCCTAACTTCTCTCTTCCCAAGGTTGATGTTGATAATGGGGTTTTCATCCTCTTGAGCATTTTCACACATGATTACAGCAAATGACATCAAAGTATCTGCTCTCAAATGGTTTCATATTTGTGTTCCTGTCCCTGTGAAAAGTCCTGTGAATACAGACTATTGATGTAATGAAATTCTCTGTCTGCAGTGCTGAAGTATAGGAAGAATGATGATGATGAAACCCTTAAAGAAAAGTTTTCCCGATTGAATATTCACTCCATTAGCAAGAAATCCAAGAGGGTCACCAGCCATCTGAAAATACTGACGAGGGGAGAACCTCAGGTACTTACTCATCCAACCGCAGATTTTCATTGACAGCTTCAGTTCTGCTTTTGCATGGGGTGTTTTTCAAAACGTGTTGGAAATGGAGTTTGTGGTGCTGCTTTTCTTCCTGCCTAGTTTATGAAGTCATTTTCCGACTGTCACAGAAGACAGGAAAGATCTTTGTGATTGAAACAGAAAATAATGTAATGTGTTCTCCACCTTTTCCTTTTTTACACAAAGAGTTTCTCAAACTTCTGGTCTTCAGCAGAGAGGAAGTGAGCACTGGTTTTGTGAACCTCAGCCTGAGGTCAGCATTTTGCAGATACCCTGGCAATAATTATTGTCGGGGCTGAGAACGTGTTCAGTCCATCTTGCTCATGTTGTAGCATTAAGGTTTGGAATCCAGCAAGGAAGATGAGCAATACCTCTAATTAGGGAAGGCCACAGGGTTTGCCTGTACAAGCGCAAAGACCTGGAACCATCAAGACTACAAAGAACTTTGTGATGAGTCTGATGGGTGTTGGGCTGCCAAAAGTAAAATGCTCCTTCATAATTTCAAAGTTGTAATTCGAAACCTAGCAGGATAAACATTTTCAGGAAAGCCTAAATTGAAATCTCAAAGAAAATCAATTAAAAATGACCTTGAAAGTGATATCCAGTGCACCTTACTGCATGAGATCGCTGATTACACAAGGTCACTTGCCTTTCTAGATGTGACTTTACAAGATACATACCATTTTTCCTGGTTTGTTTTTTATCAGTGTTTCCCTTCTTTCTCTGATCCAAACCACCTACTTTTTTTTTTCTATTAATTTATTTATACAGTGGAAATTTTTATGTTCAGAATGCGACAGACACCAGCAAGGCTATAAAATCAGAGAAAAAGGGAATTAAATTTGATTAAGAGGATATGTGATTTTTCTTTTCCTTTTTTTTTTCTTTAGAAACTTCCGGTTTATGTTTTTTTGGGGGTTTGTTTCTAATTAAGTTTAAAACATTTGAAGATCATTTTAGTATCAGAATGCATCTGTTAGAGATTCAGCCATCTCTCCTGCTTAATTAGACTGAAAAAGTTCCCAGCTCATGTCCTGAGACACGCTGAGACCCTCACGGCAAAACCACTAAGACATGACTCGAGATTTCTGAAACCCCTGCAGGAAAAGACGGGCAGAAATTCCCGCGTTTTCAGGGCGCTCCCAGCCGGCACAAAGAAGCTTCCCGAGGCCATTCCCGGCTGCCGGCGTTTCCAGCGGGAAGGCTGGCACGGTTCTGGGGTAACAGCTCCATCTACAGCCGGCCTGCGGGAGAGCGGCCGCAGCTCCGAAACATCCCACCTTTCCCTCCCTCCATCCCTAACGCGGGGCAGCAGCCACGGCTCTGAAACATCCCACCTTTCCCTCCCTCCATCCCTAACGCGGGGCAGCAGCACGCAGGGAAGTGAGGTGTTCTGTCGGCACATGCCTGCGGGCTTGTAGTAAAGCGACTCCCTGCTTCCATAAGGATTAAAAACGAAATTCTCTGCCGCATTGCCCAGTGGTTTTGGTTTTTTTTGAACTACAGCTGGAGCCTGGGAGAATTAGGCGTTGATCTGTTTTCAAAGGGAAGATTTCAGGGATTTTTCTAGGAGTGCTCTGGATGTTTCTTTCATTAGCCAGGCTCTTTCGGGCTGCCAAGATGACAGTGCAAATGTCTATTTTAGGTGAAAGATCAAACTTTTAATAAGGAAGAAAAGTTGTTTCAAAGTCTAGAGAAGACTGTGAAATTGTGTGTGAAGAACATTTCGCTGTGTTCGCAACAACTCCAGGTGGGTACAGGTACCTTCTTGCAATCTGTGGTCACAAACCCTGTCCATAACCAGTCTGACACACATTTCTGCCGCTGGTTGGGCAACATCAAATTATTCATAAGCAGGGCTGTTTACATCAGAATATTAAATAAATAATCTGTGCTGCTACCGTATTACCGAGACCATGGAAAAGAAGTTTTGAAGCCCACACTTTTGAGTACAGAAGCAGGTTCTATGGAAACCCACCGGTGCTGAGAAGGGGATGCTGTCTGGTGGCACAGTCAGGACTTTCAATCTCTGTGTGAAGCTGTCAGCCCCATCCTCTGCAGTGGAGGACCAACTGCTGCTCATTAAAGATTGAAGAACTGAGCTACAGCCACATGAATTAAAATGTCCTAAAATACATATTCTGGATGGAAGGACTCCTTCCCTTTTTCCATGTTTAGGTTGTGTTGAGGGCTAGCATTAGATGTACCGAGTGCTCAAGTTCTCTGAAATGTCTTTGCTTCATTCCTCCTCTCCAGAGATGAAGGTTGGCTTGTGATTTATCAACCTGCCCCTCCCATGGACTACTTGCCACCTTTGTAGATGGCATGAGGTCTGAAAAAGTGTAAGTGCGCCCTAACCAGGTAGGGATGTTGTTTGAGAGATAGGCAAGATCAGTAACAGCTGGCTGGGGCTTATCACAAATGCACCTTGTTTGATTCTTCAAACAGGGAAAGGCCAGGGAGCTCAGCCAACGAGGGCTGTTGCTTGGAATGATGCTGACAGCTCCTTATGCAAATGGATCCACACTTCATTAAGATTTGAATTCGGAGTAACTAGAGTACACCACTGTACTCCTATTTAGTCCCCAAAAGAGACTTCCAAGGATGTATGGTAAGCTGTCCCTTGATGAGGAGTAGCTGACTTCCAGTGGGATATTCATTAGTTTAGGCCATAGTTCTTTCAGTTGAACATTAACAACTTGATTCTTAAGTAGTTTATATTGAAAATAGACAAAGCACAGGAAAATATTATCACAGTAAACAACCTCACAATGACTGGAAACTGCACAGCAGCTGCACAGGTGTCAGAGATGGAAAACATTTCTGATTCCATCAGTATTATTGCAGTAACTGCATAAGTGAATGTAGCATATTAAACCAGATCGTAATAGTTTAATCTTCCTACCATCTTTTCATTTAGGATTCTTTACATCTGGCTGCCCATAATATAACTGGGCTTCAGGAAATCCTGCAAGATAAAGATGACAAAGTCAATGACTCCTCAGAAGAACGGACCAACACTGCCAATCTATGTGAAGACTTTGTAAGTTAATGCAATGTCCAGTGTTACACAGCTATCTGTATGTCTGAGAAAACAGCTGTATGTGAGGAAGACTAGGATAGAAAAGAGAAAATAAAAACAGCTTAGGAATCTCTTGGGAAAGATAAGTGGGGGTTTTAGTTTAATTTCTGTAAGAACTAAGATAAAATACAATATAAATAGAAGAACTAAAGAAAACTTGTCAAGCTAAATTCCTGGGTTAATACTAAAATCTTTGTGTTAAATTTGAACACCTGAAAAATCCTGTGTTTGTTTCACCTGAATTTCAGAAAGGAGCAGAAGATTGTTGCCTTGCTACTTTTGTGAGCAGCACTTGCAGTTTGAGTGACTTTTGTGATTGATATTGTGCTTACGTACTGTTAGCTCCAAGAATCACAGGTCTGTAAAAATCTTAGATTTATTAACTGGAAAAAGGCCTCTTGGATCATCAAGTCCAGATAGTAACACAGTGCTGTCAAATCCTTCATGTAGGGAAATCATGAAAAATCCAAATATAGCCCATAGTAATTAATAGAGCAATTTAAAAAATAGTAATAGTTTTTCAACTAGTCTTCTGCTTTTCGAATTAAAATGCCATTAGAACTCTAATGCCTGGCTCTAATAAGATATTTAAATGTCTCTTCAAAATGGGACAGGCTGCTTCTTTAAACAGCTGCTCAAGCTGGAAGAATTCAGAGGTGGAGGTTTTCTTACACTTTCCTAGTTTAGTGCTGACTCAAATATGGCCATTCAGTCCTTTGCAAAACACTGAAAGCAGCGTCTGGCAAGAAACAGAGAGGGCTCTTTTACAGACTACTATCTCCAGGATAATGACAGGGAAATAAGGTAATGTATTTCCTTTCCTTTGAAATTCCCACATGGGAAAAGTATCTCAAAAATTAATCTCAGTAATCAAAACTATATTTTCAATGTCTTTACAATGAATGATTACATAAAGTGCAAAATAACACCTCTCTATCACTGCAGTGGTGAGTGTGTCCAATATGGAAGCTGCCCCCATATTCAGAAACATAAAAGTAAAGTAAAAGTAATTCCACAATAGATGAAACAGAAAACTTTTTAGGAAAAAAAAATTAACAGCTATTGTTTCATGACCTAGCTACTTTGAAGGTCTATGTAATTAAAAACAAACAACCAACCAACAACCTAATTTGATTTAACTGTGGACATTTTTATTAACAATTGCTAATTTATACTTAATATCTGTTTATTTCCATGACTTGGATGTACAAGATTACAAGGATTCCCTATCCTATGCATACAGGTTTTTAAAAACACCCTTGGCTTGACATTGCTCATGAATTGATGTTCTTACTGAACAACCCACAGTGTTCCTCACATGTTTTCCTGAAAGGCTATTGTCAAGGGAAATCTCCGCAATGGGCTCAGGTTAATAGTTTAGATTTTTTCCCCTTTGTGCATTTATCAGTAATGTATACCTTCCTCCCTCATTAGATTTTTTGGAAAATTTTCAGGGCAGAAATTCCCAGTAGCCTCTTTTTCAGAAATCAAGTCCAGCAGTTTGGAAGAATTGTTTTCTTAGTGCATCAAAAATTGGTTCGCTAAACACAGCTCAGTTTTTCAGGTGGAAATAAAACAGGAGCAATTTAGCCAGTGTACATCATCTTGGCTTTGGAGAGCAGCTCTGAGGCTAAAATGGATCTCTGCTCAACTCTTGTATGTTTTTGAGAACGCAGAGGCAGCTGCTTTTTTATTCTCACATCCAACCCAACAACTTAATTCACACAGAATGTCCAAGAGCTTTAATATGATGATGAATTTCATTCACTACAAGCCTGTGCTGTATTTGAACGAATGGCTTACAAAAATAAATTTTATTTCATGCAATATTAATCCCTTGAGACAATTAGAGACTAATGGAAAAGTCTGAGGAAGACTGTTTTTTTACCAGGTGTCTAATTTTGTTGATTACTAGCTATAAAACCAACAAGCATAACCTAATTTAATCAAATCAAGTGATTGTTTGTGTTTGCTTAAACAGGAATTGAGTTACAGCTGTTTCCAGGAGAGGGGAAAAAAAAAAAAATAAAAAAAAAGGGCAGCTTTGAGAGAGAATTCAAGACTGCCACTTAATAAGACCTCATTGGCTTTAGACTGTATATTGGTGTGGGCCTTCTAGCTAAAGAAATCCCTGTTTTATTTGACCACTTGACCAATCCTTGCTGTTTTCCTCCAGTGGCAGTTCCCTAGGGGCAGAGGCTGCATGCTCCAAGGGACCACTGCCATTAGCAGGCACTGTAAGCTGAAAAACTGATACCTCTCCCATTATGAAGGAGATTCTAAGTCGTGCTGCACCCTGCTTGAAACTGCTTCTGGCAGCAATGCTTTGTGAAGAGTGATTAACAGATTGCTTGATGGGCTGCCATCAGGCTCAACCCCTTATGGCATCTGAAGGACTGTATGAATAAGGTAATGAGTAGGTCTGGTTTATCCTTTCCAGATGGCTCAGCTGGACAAGCTTGTCTTGACTCCTCTCTCAGCACTGCAAGCCCTGTTTCCAGGCCCTCAGAAGCTCATCCAGAAGCGCTATGACAAGCTGTTGGACTACAACAGCTACCTTCAGCGGTCAGCTGGAGAAGAGCTGGATCTGGCAAAGAAAGACTATGAGGCTCTAAATGCACAGCTAGTGGAAGAACTTCAGGTATTCAACAGAGCAGCCAAAAAGATTGTGTTGAACTGTCTACATTGCTTCATCACCCTCCTCAGGAATATTATGTTTGCAGCACTTCAATCAAACTCTGCTGTTGTGGTGCCTATTCCAGTAAGTACATTAGAAACAGGTGTAGCTGTGCCTTGTCTTTTTTTCATTCTGTATGCTTTGGCTAAAATTATGTAGGACACATTTCTACAAAGCTACACTGATTTACTGATTTTGTGATTTTGTTTGTTCCGCTGAGCACAGTCAGGTTAGGTTTTTTTTTTTCCTTTGCAAGCTCAGTAAAGATTAAGTTAATAGAATCAAAATGGTTTGGTTGGAAGGGACCTTAAAGACCATCTAGTTCCAATTCCCCTGCCATTAACAGGGATAC
This sequence comes from Donacobius atricapilla, assembly GCA_013397315.1. Classification (NCBI taxonomy): domain Eukaryota; kingdom Metazoa; phylum Chordata; class Aves; order Passeriformes; family Mimidae; genus Donacobius; species Donacobius atricapilla. The sequence continues at coordinate 149,070 of WBMY01015948.1, forward strand.
CTTCCATTAGACCAGGCTGCTTAAAGCCCCATCCAACCCAACCTTTAAAGATTCCAGGGATAAGGAACCCACATCTTCCTTGCAGAAGCCGTTCCAGTGCCTCACCAGGGTCACAGTAAACTAATGTAAACCTACCCTCGTTCAGTTACAAGCCATTCCTGTGTCCAGTCCAGTCACTACATGCCCTTGTAAAATGTCCCTCTCCAGCTTTCCTGTAGGCCCCCTTTACATACTGAAGGCCACAGTAAGGTCACTCAAGAGTGGATTGAGAGAGACTTAAGTTCTGAACTTTTGTCCGACCTGGGCATTTCATCGAGAATGATCCTAATGGAACTGTTCCTGCTGTTGCAGTGATAGTAATGGCAAGAATATTACAGGAAGGCAAAACAAAGGCAGCTGCTAGCATTTCTTAGCATGTATCCCGACTACCCAGAAAACACAGGAAATTATAAGAAAGTACATGAACACCTCCTTTGCTGCTAAACCAGCAGATTCACAGATGACTGCAAAAGCGAAACAAGTTAGGAGATAAAATGAAATAATTTTAATGAACATCAAGTTGCTTTAAAACCCAAATATAATGATGCAGAAACTCCTGCAGATATGTCTCGGCAGTAATGGATAGCCTTGCCTGGAGGACTTGAATCCTGTGAGAAACAGGGCTGCAGCAATGCCTTCCACACATACAAATCCACTCACCTGAAGAGAGGCAAGGCTGCTTGGGAAACACACTCTAGTAAGGCAATTCTGGAGTATTCCTTTCCATCAAGGCTGGGACAGAGCACGTTATAGTAAGGGGCAGCTGAAAAATTAAGCAAACAAGGTCAGGATCAAAACATAGAGCTATGGTGTTTAATGGAAAAATGAAAGCTTTTTCCGCGTGAAGAAATTTTATCCCTGTAATTTGATGTTTTCATGTCTTGAAAGCTGTTGTATTGGACATTGTTTTCTGTGAGGATCTGGCTACAAAATTACCTTATTTTTCTTTTCTTCCTGTTTACATCAGCAAATGGATTTGGTATTAGGCATAGATGAAAAGCACTTATCCAGGGCCACATAGAGAGAGACTCAGTTACCCAACAATTTTTAACCTGTTGGCAGCTCTCAGTTGCACAAACACACAGCTGTGGGGTAAACTACACCAAGCCTTGCAGCACATTGGCCACTCTGATAGCTGCTGAGATGCCCATTTGCATCTGAAAGCAGGTGGCTCAGTAGCATAAATGCAAGGCTCTTCATTTTTATCACCATTTAGAAAATTTTTAATGCTTTAACTTCAATTGCTATGTCTTTTAAATGTAATAGCATCTATTAGAAACTTTCTTTAAGCAAAGACCTTTCTTCTCTTTACATCTCATGTGTAGAGAGTTCACTGCTTATGGGCTCTGCAGAAAATAGGCATAACTTGTCAGATTTCCTGACTCCTAGCATTCAGCCAATTAAATTAAATCTGCTCTCTCCAATCTCCCTACCATTTTGCACATGAGATCTAACCCACATTTGTGTTTGCAGCTGTCCTCCTCAAGCATCTGTGAAGTGCAGAATCAATTGATAGAGGAGGTTCATAAGCTGAATTTTGTAAAAGAAAATAGCAGTGTAACCTTTATTGAGAGAAAATTGAGCTTGGAAAAAAAGAAACCTGTTCCTTCCCCGGTGAGTACCATACATCCAAATTGTGTATGAAGCATCCTCTTTCAATCACTTTTGAAACAAATACTTCTTTATGCTACCTAAAGGTTTGGGCTTTGTCTCATTACTGTGACTCTGAATCAGGTTGTTGGAGTGAAGTTTTCATTGACCTGTAACTTCTGAAGATTTTTCACTTTTTTTCATGGTAATATTCTGAAAATCCAAATGAAATTACCTCTGATTGCCCTTAGGCCTTTAAGCACATGGTAAGGCTAAGGTATATGTAAACTTTGGTAACTTCTTTTGTTAAATACTCTTATAGTGCATCTTAGTCTTCTAATTCAGAGATTTTTTTCCTTGCGCTCAGCTGTGGTTATGTGTATTGGTGTTTACACACCCACAGCAGAAGATTTAGAAAAGCCATCAGGAAATCTGTGTTCCCAGTTCCATCAGATGTTTCTGGAGGTTTTAGCTGTTTAGTTTAAAGTAAAATAAGGACTTGAGTACAGGTTTACAGGAGAAGCGGGGGCAGATGTAGAATTCCTTTCAGCATCAGTGAAGGCACAGCTTCTTGTTTCTGTGGTATGTTAAGATCCTATTGATGTGCAGCAACCCCTCCCTGCCCTCTAACCAAACCCTGAAATGAATATGCTTCCAGCAGTTAATGGCATCTTGCCCTCATTTAGAGCGGTCATTTCACACAAAAAGCAGCCAGTTTGGGTACCACTGATTTTTTTGCCTAATGCCTTATCATGCAAGTTGCTACGTGGTCTTAGCGCACCTCAGCCCATTTTTGGATTATGTTTTTTTTGTGATACTACATAGGAATACAAAGGTCATGGCTGTGGAAAAGCAATTAAGCAGGAGACAGTTCACATATGGAACACCACCTCTTTGAGAGTAGAGGACAGACTTAGAAGTCCTTAATTAGTGAAATTCCTACATTTCTTTAAAATCTGCCCTTTATTGCTCACCTGTTAATACAGCCGTGGTACAGGTTCTTCCTGCATATGCAGAGGAGGTTTGGTCCCCATGTAAGTAACTTCTTGGTCTGTGTGTGAAAACGCTGCGTCAATTGCCACATGCAGCACACAGAATTTTATCTGGAAATGGCCCCAGCATTACTGAGGATGATTATTTGTTTGTTTTCAGCTGGAGTCCCCACGCCAAACAGAGGACCACAGGTCCAAGCTGCTGTCCACGTACAGCACCGAGTCGCTGTACCAGGCTAAGCGCAAGTGCAACGCCGCACAGGAATTCGATATTGACTTGCATGAAGGAGAGCTGGTGGCTGTTGTGGAGCAAAAGGACCCCTTTGGAAGCACAAGCAGATGGCTTGTTGACACAGGAAGTATGTTCTCTGCACAGATATCCCAATAACAGCTTCCCTTTGGGATATTGATTTCTTTTCATTCTGGTCCCATCTGTTTGCCTCTGTCATACTGACAGCTGCATAAAACGGTTGGTTTTGAAATTATTTTAGCAGTGTTTTGCTGTTTATTGATTTTCTATCTCATTACTCTGGTTTCTAGTCCTCACAGGGTACGTGTATTCCTCCTTCCTGAGGCCTTACAATCCAGCCAAAGCACAGAAGGATGTAGCAGAAAATGGCTTTGGTGATGATGATTTTGATGACATCAGCCTCTTTGTCTCCTCACGGCCCCCTACTGACAGCAGCACAAGCAGTCCAGGATACAAGAGTGACAGCAGCTCACCTTTTCCCTTCTGTGAAAATCCTGCAATTAATGGCACAGGGACTGGTGCTCTTCAGGGTATGGATAACCAGCATGTAAGTATGATACACACTGTGCCTGTCTTCTTCTTGTTCCTACTTAAAATCTAAAATTATACTGTTAGTAATTTAAATGGTTTCCTTTCACAACAAAAAAGAGTTGCACCAATCTGTCAGTGTGATATAGAAGTTTGTTATTCTCTGCTCTTAAACAGCTGTGAGGTAGGAAAAGAGAATCAGTTAAACTGTGAATTGCAGTCCTGTGTTGCAGAAAACACACTTGCGTTATCCCACCCCAAATATGCCTCAAGGTTCTTATATGGAGCAGGAACTTGCAAAATAGCTGAGTTTGGGGGATTTTTCAACCTATTGTTGACAAGAAAGCTGCAACAAGAATGCTGATCAGCAAGGCACAGAAGTGACCCGTGTGCCATATTTGAGTACAGGAGCTTTAGGAAAGGTGATTCTCCATGAGGAAACCTTGCTGAAAAATTCTTCATCCAATCCATGGCTGCTTGGCATGAGCTGTAAACCTTACCAGTATTGTAGGGTGATGAGGTCTTGGAGCTTGGTTTGTTTGACATGCAAAACTCCCCAGATGCTTCAATTTTACTTTTTATTTTGGCCCTGTCTATAAATTGCAGGCCATGTTGGTTTGTACATGTTATTACATGTTTTCTGTACATAGAACTCCTACTGACACACAGCTACACAGTAACATGTGGCTATACTTTTTCATTCTGATTTTTTGTTTATGTGGCTTTCCTTTTTCAGATCTTCTATGCTGTTTATGCATTTGAAGCTAGAAGTGATCAAGAACTCAGCCTTCAGGAGTACCAGAGGGTGAGGATACTTCGCTTTTCTGACCTGAGTGGCAATAAGGAATGGTGGCTAGCTGAAGCAAAAGGTCAGAAGGGATATGTACCATCTAATTATCTAGGGAAGATGACATATGCTTAGGAGGGGAAGGGCCTGTTGAGCCAGACTCTCCGTAGTAGACAGAATAATCATCTGTTAGGTTTGCTGCAAGCAAAACAAGCTCACAAGTGATTGACAGAAGCCATGGTATCCAGGTCAGATGATACTGAGAAACTCCATTCTCCAAAAGCCATCACCTTGTCAAGACCTGAGGGAGGAAACATTTAACAGGAAGAATGATTCTGATTAACATGCTGAAGAGCTTGCTTTTCTATTACCCCATAATTTTCTCTTTTGTCAAAGCGTCTTACATCAAGACTCAACCTACAAGTACAAATCACAGATGAAATTACATTTTTCTTCCATGATATTTAGCAAATAATATTCAAGGTGAAGAGAATTAGCCTTGAAAAAGGACAAATTCAGTCATCAGGGATACTGAGCTGTTCCTGAACTGTTATCTCTGTGAACACAGACACATCTTAAAACTTGAGCTTTTTTGATTGTCTGTTTTTATCCTCATCTGTTTTTGTGAAGAACCATTCTTCTCAGTGGAGATTATTCAATTTGGAAAAGAAAAAGGGCTTAATTTTTAAGGAAACATTTCAACTTAAAACATACCAGGTGACTAGTCCCAGGGAAGAGGGTATGTTTAGATAAATATGGAAATGTGGGAAGGAAAAGAGGGGACACTAGAAACAGGTCCTGTGACATAAAGAAGTTATAATATTCAATTAATTACACAACTGCTTCATATGGTAGAAATAGTTTGTAGCAATACAGAAGTGCCCCAGGTCTGAAATCCACATATGTCTTCACACGAACTGCTTTAGTGCAAGATCTGTGTAGTGAAATGAAACCTGTGTTAATAGACTTGTGAAATATACTGGTTAAAAAAAAAAAAGAAGGAAAAAAAGAAGAAAAGTCAAGTAGTGCCTCTCAATGAATATTTAGTGGCTCTCTGATTCCTTAAGTCAGATGCAGAGATCATAATATCTAGTGGATAAGTGTCTTTAGGTTCACTGACTGCAGTGATTCCTAGGTCAGGCTGGTGCCCTGTACTTAAGACAGACTGAATGGTGACAGCAAACAGAAAACACTTCCTTGTGATTCTCATTGATACCCAAGTGCTCGTCGTCAGAAGGTATTTCACCACATCAATGCCAAGGTCCTCTGGTGATTAGCAAAGACCTGGTGCAAAGCACTGCAAAAAGGAAACAAAAAAGTGATTATGCCTGCTGCAAATAGTGTAAGTGAAAGTAATCTCCAGTCAGGTATTTTCTGTATTGCATAACTGCTTGTACTGATGACTAAAATGACAACACTGTTAAAATCAAGGGCGGGGGGCAGGTAGTGTTACTGATTGAGGATACACAGACATTGTCCTAAAGCCTTTGTCTTCTACTTCCCATAGTTTTAGGAGTGGGGTTTGAAGATAAAATTATTCAAAATGCTTAGTGAGATGTAATAGAAAATAACCTGTCAGCAAAGAAAGGATGAGAAAAGTTAGGGCAGTTGCTACATACAATAGTTTCTGCTATGCTAATGAACCTGGTTTCATTTTCTTTAATGTCCTCAGTTTTCAGATTATTTTCATAAAAGGGTAGAAAAAGTTGTCAGTCTTGCTCAGAGGCTGAATGCAGGGGATCATAGAGATTAAACCTGAAGTTTGTGCTGGATTAAATCATATGACAGAGAAACTTTTAGAGTTCTCAGAGATAGATATCCAGAATCTGGTGTGGGAATCTCTGTGAACTACTGCTATCCAGTGAGCATCATTTTGCCCTATTTTACATCACCTCAGGCACTTAAATCTTGCTGTCCCCATAGCAAGCAAAAAGGGTTCTCAATCATTTTATGAATGAATATAGCTGCTTTTATGGAAAGCTTCACCTTTAGTTAAACGAAGAAAATAAAGTGCAGAAGGGAGTATCAGCTTGGAAGAATGGACTGAAAGACTCATGCCTACCCTTTTACTGCTTTGGCTTTTATATTTTGAGATTATGGGGAAGATACACACAAGAACGTTTTCAGCTGTCTTACAATTTTGAATATTTTATTTGGAGATGATCTGTACTTTGCAATAGTTGAAACAGTTTTAGAAATGACTGAATTGTATTTAATAGGCTTAATGCAGTCATGTAAGCACAACGAAGAAGTTTTGTGTTTCAGACAGCAAAATTAATCAAGGCAAAGAGGAAAAAAAAGATTTATGAAGTCTTAGTGCTGAGAACTCAGCTTGAGTCACAGGGAGAGCTCTGATTTTGAGTGCTAGGTACATTCCCCATGAAAAATCAGACTCTGTGAAGGTGTCTCAAAGCATACTCAAATGCTGCTCTCCAAAATATTCGCTAGGTATCCTGATCCTGAAGGAATGAAGGATGAATATACTGGAGTTGACCACCTAAATTTCCTTGAATTTCTGGGGGACCTGGGAACTCCTAGTAGGCCAAATGAAATCCCAGTGTAGGGTTAGGACCCATAATAATTTTTATATTGTGGGATAACTATATGACTTTATCATACCCTCATAACCTGGGATCCAGTAAAAGTACGTAATTAGGAACCCACATGGATTGGCTCACTCTATTTCAGAAATTCAAATTGTTAGCCATTATTATTTGATATTCTGAATATATCACAAACTTTTATTTTTGTTTAAAACAGATGTCTGCAAATAGTAATTACAGAAAACTAAGAGACACTCCTCGAATCTAACGCCTTCCAAATTACGGAGACTTACAACAATTCATGTTAGACTTGCTCAGTCACATTTTTGTTAAGGTGGTGCTTTACATACTAGAAACTGAGCTGTGTTAGGGCTCCATAAATTCGTAAGAATATGCAATGGTTTTGCCCACTGGATTTTTTTAATGTGGGGAAGGTTACAGTATTCTAAGAGCTTTCTTATTCTGGTTAATGACAAAAGTAATTTATTTTGATTGAAGTAGGGACAAGCTGCAGTTTGCTGGATTGATCTTGCATTTGTTCAAATGTGTGTTTTACTTGAGCTGTTGTGACAATCAATATGTACAAGTACGTCCAACATTGGGTCCACTAAAACTGAAGAGCTTCTCCATTCAAGGGAATATTTTTATGTGTTGCCATTGATAACCTGGAACCCAGAAAATGTCCAAGCAGCGTCCTAGGCTCTGACCTCTGTCACCTCTGTGCTTCACTGTCTTTGGCTGGATGGTGCTTGTGATCTTTGAGCAGGGTTTCAGCTTTTCAGTGCAAACACAGATTGAAGAATTATTCCTTCTGACTTATCAACTTTGGAAGCTTCACTGAGTAATTACCTCCCTCAAACACTAAAGTATACTTTTGCTGTCATTTTAAGATAGCTTTTAAAAATGAAGATAGATGAAGTGGACCTACCACCTGCACTAGGAAACACAGCCATGATAATCCTTGTTCCCATAGATCTGTTACTGGTAATTCCTATTACAATGTTGTTTGTCGAGAAATAGTAAAAAAATAAATCTTTTAAATTATTGTAATAATAAAATTCTATTTTGGTAAAGATGTTTCTTCTTATTTCTCTTTTTAAACATGATGTTTTCCAGAAGCAAAGAGCTTTATATGCGATCCAAGATCTGTCTGCAAAGTTAGCAGAGGAAGTATCTGCCTCAGATAAAATGCTGCATTTCTAGGATGCATCCTAGCTTATTTATTGATTACTACATTAGAACTTTTCAAACACTATCGAAAATACTAAACAAGTTGAAAAATACACTTCAAGGTTCCAGATGTCTGCATAGCTCTGTTCTTTTCCAGCTGCTCCTGAGATTGTGGCCACTATGAGCTGTAGTAGGTAGAAGTTTGTAAATCACTGAGCCTTGTGTTAGACCTTTCTTTTTAGATGCAGGAATCACCAGCATCCCCTAGTCCAGCCAGAGGGAGCACCCAGAGCAACCTATCATTTCACAGACTGAGGCCATCAGATGTTGGGCACCTATGAAAAAAACATCATATTTAAGTGGAAGTAAAATACTACCACACCAATTTCTAAAACATTTAAGAAATGTCAGGTAGCTATTTTTATAGTAAATCACAGAGCAATTTGTTTTGAGGATAGAAAAATCACAGGGCTATTTCTGTTATTTTTACTAAATAGGAGACATGCTTCTCAAATTTCAGATGAACATTCCTTCTTCCTGCCCTACACTACATTCCTCAACCTGACACACGACTTCAGTCAAACAAGCCTGTAGAACAGACTCCTTTCCTGAAAATACCGTTGTTAATTCCATCCTAACTATAACATCAAAGCAGAAAGCAAGTGTTCCCTTCAATCTTCTCCATTTTTCAGCAGTGCCTATCTAACATATTCAAGCTAAACACTTGATTTAAAAGACCTGGTCTGTGCCATAAATCCTTTCTGATATAATACTTCAAAGAATCACAATCCTAACTGACATTTTTATACCAACAGAAGACGACTCTGTATTTCATTTAGGAGGCTGGGAAAGTTAGAGTGGAATAAAGTCTTTTGCTGATGCAAACTGTACCTGTATTGCAGGTTTTGCTAATGCAGTGCTATCAATGAATGCAGCCAGACTTGGCCTACTTAGAGGGAAAAGAGGGGAATGCTCAAAAGTCACACAAAAATTCTGAATGGAGGGACCCTACAGTTAATCCATGCCAGAGTTATAGATGAAAGGACACCAGGGCACACTTGAATCAGGACTCAGGGGTATTCTAAATGGCATTAGCTACCACAATTTAAAAACAAGAATCATTCTTTTCCTGCCTATGTTCACCCCATTGGTGGTACCTAAAGTAATTGGCGCAGTTGAGCCCCTGCACTCTCACAAGCAGAGCTTTACGTATGTTCAGAGGCAAGACAGAAGCAGCTGGCACCTTGAACACTCCTCTGGGAGCAAGTTTTACTATTGGAATGAACGCTTCACATAGGAGCACTCAGCCATTTAAAGAATCTATCTTCACACTACTTCTTAGTATAGGCAATACACTTCTGATTAACTCTTAGGAAGAAAAAATGCCTTCTGTTTGCTAATGGAAACTGTGCCAGTGTCTTTTCCTACTATGCTACCATTAAAAACCCTCTGTGCTGGAAAGGAAGAAGGATGGGCTGATCAAAAAGCAGTAAAAGTTCTGGATTCCTCCTCCTCATGCTGTTATTTTTACACAGCCCTGGAAGCTGCAGGCACTACAAAGATAAAACCTTTTTTTTCCTTCCACAGGAAATAATAGCTGCAAAAATATGCAAATTTTCCAGGCAGCTGAGGCAATCTTGAGTAAATGAAACTATTCCTTTGGCTGTTTAAGGAACTTTAGCTTAAATCTTAACTGTGGAGAAAGGAAATGAGGTATGGGAAAAGCTGCCACGTATCAAGCTTTACACACACTTACAGGATGGCAAAGAAAAACAGTAGCTATCTAGTACCTATGCCAGTCTGTGTAGTGGGTTGACCACGGAGAGATGTCAGGTGCCCACCCCGGCTGCTCTGTCACTCACTGCCCTCCTCAGTTAGGTGGGGGGGATAAAAAGTAAGATGGAAGTGTCATAGGTCAAGGTAAGGGGAGTGAGAGATCACTCACCAATTACCATCGTGAACCAGACTCGGCTTTGGGAAGATTAATGTGATTCGCTACCCATCAAATCAGAGTATGACAAGGGGAAAATAAAACTGGCCATGCGAACCCAATACAGTCCAAGATGTTTTCATGTTTAGAGATGCTCCCCTCATCACAAAAGGAATGGAGGGAGATTGCCATGTGTTGGTCACAGAGAGCAAGACTCCCAGTGCCCACCTTGGGCCAATTCTCAGCCGAACACAACCTAGAGCAGCTGGGATGAAGGGAGGGAGCACAAACTGTGAAGAACAGCTCTGGGGTAAGAATGGAGAGCTGGAATACCTGATACTTCTCAAATACAGGATGGCTCTCTAATTTTAAGGAAACCTGGAGACAGTTTTTACTCTCTTCTTTTCAGTTGAAGTTTCTCACTGTATAAAACCAAAATAGGTCAATTTAGCAAACTGCCAAACCAAAAATCTCAATTTAAATACACTGTTGTTGAACAGTTAAATTTTGAAATTAAAAAAACGAATTTTTTCCCCAAACAAGCCTTGTAATTTGAGGTAATAAACTCTGCACAATATAGATAGCTTTGAACGTCTAAAGCATTTTAAGTATTGGAATATGAAGTGAAAGAAAAGTGGCAATGACTTCCCAGATTAACAATCCTTTTATTATTAACATTTAAGAATGACGGTTTCAGAAAGTTCAATTTATTAAGTATACACAAATGTGGGGGTTTTAATATTGAAAAATACCCAACTTTTTAAATTTCAAGTTTCAGTGCTTTGAGCTACAAAACCAAGAGCTTGTAATAATGAATTCCTCTAACGTATTCAACTTACAGATTTGCAAAGACAGAAGGAACACCAGAATTTTTGAAGTTTGACCTTCTGTATAACAGGGTTTGGGCTTCCCCGATTTAACCTCTTTCAGTCCAGTACCAGGGGGATTTTCTTTAAGGAAAACACCTACGCCGCCGTCTCACGGAATACAACCGACAACATCAGCAAGCAGCCAGGCTACTTTTTGAGCTTCTTTTGAGCAGCCTTCTTCTTGACCATTTGCAGCCTTTTCATGGCGTTGAGCTGGGATTCCTGCGAGGTCGGGCCCTTCAGGGACGCCGGCTGGTTGCCGGAGTCAGGCGCGGCTTTGCCGGCGCCGCTCCCCGCGCAGCCGCTGCCGTTGCCGCCGCCGGCCTGGGCGCTGCCACTGGGCACGGAGCTGCCAGGGCTGGGCAGCCCGGCCTTGCTCACGTTGTCACTGCTCACCGAGCGGCTCAGCGGCGTCTTGCCCAGGGTCAGCGGCGGCGGAGGCTTCAGCTGGACGGGGTTTGTGCTGTTGTTGGCAGAAGCTATTTTGGCCCCCAGTCCTGTTTTCGAAGTCGCCAGGCCTGACAAACCCACGGGTTTCTGGTTATTTGAAGAAGCTGCAGGTTTCCCGCCGGCACTTTGCGCCGTTGATCCCAGTTTGGCAGTTGATGGGTTGGCAGAGGAGGTTTTGGCTGCAAAAGCAGCCCATCCTGTAAGGCCACTCGTTGCTGAAGAGGAAACACTCGTACTGGCAGAATTCCCTGAAACTGCTGCTGAGGTCTAAAATAAATAAGCATTCTTATTATAGCAGTATCTATTTGTGTAACACATCACAGCAGGAACACACTGAGCTTCTGTTTCAGTCCTTTTCCCAGGAACACCCAGAGGACAATATTTCATCACTGGTCACCACAGTTGAAAAGTACTAACAAGAACAGGAAAGGATGCCAGGTGCAGCCAACTTTTAATCTCCCAGGCACACAGAACAAATAATAGCTTTTCTCCCCTTTCATCTGTACACTTAGCAGACTACCACACAGCACTGTGATCCCTCCATAAACAATAAAAGCCCAATTTGTGAACTATATAAAAGGTGGCGTCTTGCCTTCTTATTTATTTGTTTACTGTTGTTCCCAGGTGCCACTTTTTAACAAGCTGACAGATGCTCAGACAAAAATCAGACTCTGAGCAATTAAGTATTACATTTATTATAGTTTAATTGTCAAAGTAGCAGTATCTAAACTGTTTTCTTTCTTCTTGCTTCTTAGCAGCTTGTACCACAGATAGAATTAAAGAAAAAAAAGTACTATCCTATAGTCTCTTCCCATTCAGGGAAGACAAGACTGCAAAAGACAAACTTTCTGCAAACATGCCTTCTTTTTAGCTGCGAAGCACTGTGCTATCCACACTGAGTTATCCACACCTTAAATCCTTAAACCACTAGACTACAGGTGAGGACGATATGTTGATTTAAATAAGAGTTACACCAAATGGAAGAGTCAAAACAAAAACTAAACCTCTCTATTGAAGTTGTACTCCTTATATAGTATACCTAGACAGTTCCCGAACAGTAAAGTTGATGGAAGACATCAGGCCCTGGGTCTAACAACCTGTTTAGACACATAAATAACTCCGCTGAGGTGAAAAAAGTCATTCACAAGTACAGGTGCTTGAGTAATACCCATCCTAGTATCCATGATGGTTTGCATGCAGGGAGAGCAATGGCAAACATAACTTTGAACACATGAATAATTGCTTTGATTTTGAGTTAAAGCTGTGTTTTCCTAAGAAAGAGTCATGCTTTATTAGACTAGTCTTATTTATTACACTGCTTCTGGTTTACCACCTTTGACCAATTTGACTTTTTGATAAGATTTTAACTTGGAAAAACAGAAACATGAGGCAACACAGAATCACAGAAGAGAATCACTGAATCATTTGGGCAGGAGGGGACCTTAAAGATCATCTTGTTTCAACCCTCCTAGCATGGGCAGGAATGCCACCTCCTAGATCAGATTATATTTAAGAAGTTTCTAAATTAAACTCACAGTTAACAACACTTCCCCTACAATGAAATCACAGAACCATCTAGGCTAGAAGAGACCTTCAAGATCATTAAATCCAAGGCCACTGTTGCCATAAGGAAAAGCCTTCCAAGTGTCAAAATACACCTAAGTTACTTGAGTAGAGAGAGCAAATAATGCATGCATTTTATACGATTCATAGAATCATAGAATGGTTCAGGTTGTGGAAAGGACTTAAAAGGTCATCTAGTTCCAGCCCCCTGCCACAGGCAGGGACACCTTCCACTAGACCAAGTGGCTCAGAGCCCCATCCAGCCTGGTCTTGAACACTTCCAGGGATGGGGTATCCACATGTGAAGTGAGGTTTTCATCACGTTCTTTCAGTGCTCATGCAAACCCACTATGATGTGGTACTACTCAGTCCACACAGTGTAGGAGACTATTTTCAATTAAGTTTCTTATGTGAAAAGATTGGTCTAATTGAGAAAAACCCCATTATCTGTGCAGAGAAACAAACTCTTCCTCCAGTAAATTTAAACCACATTACCTTAACTTCTGTTCTCTTGAATGCCAGAAAAGCTGGTGGGGTCTCAGGTTTTAACTTGATTTCTGGTTTCTTGACCAATGGATCCTTCAAAGCTGGTGCAACTGAAACCACTGCAGGAGCTGGTTTTTGAGGTGGTTTTTGTGTCTTCTGAGCCTGTATAAATGGTAGGAAAAAAAACCCCCTGAATTAGTTACAGGCCAAATAAAATGGACTGTGTTGACTGTTAACAAAAAGCATGAGCATTTGAGCATTGTAAGATTGCAATCTAGACTTTACAATTTCAGGTTTAATGGTCCCTGAGAAATGAGGCGATAGGGGATGTGGAGATGTGCTGGGTATGGTACTGGGGGCAGGGTCCAGCCAAAAAGCATCCTGAATGGAAATTGCTATTTCAGCGCGGAAAGAGCGGCACTGTTGATGCTTGGAGAGCAGGAAAGCACTGGCCCTTCACAGGAAAAAGGCAAAGACAGGTGAACTTGCAGAAGACAAGGACACAGTCCAGTAGTACTGGGATGTAGGCTGCAAAAGCCTGCTAAGAAGTGGCAGGCAAAATGGCAGAATTAATGCCAAAACAAAAAAAGGAGAGGTCACATTGAAGGCAGTGGCTAAATTGCCTACCCTGTGCAGGAACTGACCGCAAGCAAACACTCCTCTGAGTTCAAAGGCCTGATGATCATCAGAATAATCATGTATTTCAGTCTATGTTGGTACATCCTAGGCCAGGATCTTACTTTGTCTTATTTCCTTTTTTCTTAGTGGAGCCATTTCAATAAAAAACACTTGCTAAGTTATCGCAGAACAGTTTCAAAACACATTTTCTGCTGTATTTTTCTGTATTCTGGGTGTTATTTTAAAACATCAGAACTGAAGTCACTAATGTTGCATGCACCCAAAGGTGCTGTCTTATGTTTCTTTCTCATAATGAGATCAGTGGGATTCTGGTAGGATACTGTTCAGTCATGCAGATAAATCAAGATAAAGGCTTTTTAAAAAAATTAGTTCTTTTTTAAACTGGAATGTGCAACCCTCAGCTTATTTTTGACTCTGAGACTATTCAACACATCAGATTGAAATCTGCAGTCTTGTCTTACAGGAAAAGAACCATTCATATCCAAAGCTCAGAAGAAAACTTAAACTGCAGGGCTATTACTAAAAGATGAGCATCACCCGAAATAAAAAAAAATAAAGGTTCTAACTTACGCTTGCCAAGCAGGGAACAATCCTATTTCATTCTTCACTCACTTTCTGATTTTTAAAAAGCTTTGTTCAAGAAGTGCATTACAGAATACTCTTTGAGATGCTACATTAAAAACCACAGCTGCAGCAAGGGAAGCACTGCTGAGAAAAATGGTTCTCCAATGTGCTTCCTGAGACTTGTCTAACTCAGGAAATAGTCTCACACAGTAGAAATAGCCTGCTGTATTCAAATAGTGCTCACACGAGACAAAAAACTGACTCCTACCATTCTCTTCATCTGCCTGGTACAGCGGGCACAATACCAGACAAGTCGAGGATCATTCACTTCCTTGTCTGTCACCTGAGGTTTATGGCAATCCTGGTGGTAGAGATTATGGCACTCCTGACACTCCACTAGCTGATTCACAAAAGTAACTGTCATTTGCCTGCAGAGCAAATAGTTAAGAACAGATTATGGGAGAAAGCACTTAAAGGATTTTCCAATTGTTGAAAATTTTGCAAGGCTTAAGATAAAAAATAAAAATATTTTTCCTTTCACATATATTTTCTACCTGTGGCAAATGGTATGTATTCCTTTTCTTCCTGTATCAGTTCTTCCTAACTAATATTTTAGAAATTTGGTATATTTTAAAGGCAATTTCTTTCAAGCAATTTGAAGGCTTCCATTCTATTATACATGTGTATATGACAGTCTTGATTTCCCTGTTTGATTTTTAGATTAGAAATGTAAGTCTTGCCCACTTTGGTTCACCTGGGCATTTTACGGACACATCACAGCATGCCAATTATGACTTCCTCATTATAATAGCATATGAGGGCCTGGTCTCCATTTGGGTAATTTTGCTGTCAGCTGCAGTGCAATACAGTTCAAGAACAAATAATTTCTCAATGACAAGCAGGTAGGAGTGTTTTCTGCTGCAGGATTTAAAAGCATCATCATCCAAGCTCTACGCTGCTTTGAAGATGTTTTATTAGCCATCCCTTTGGTCCCTACCACATAAACAGACACGTGGAATTCCAGATAATCATGGAGAGATGGAATAGAAAGGATTAATTGTGTAGTCCTGTCTTGAAGCAAACATGCAAGCTGGTGATGAGGGCTTCATTTTGCGTGGGCCTTGCTGAATTTAATCACGCTGTATAAATGACACATTAGTGATATATACATGGCTGGGAGTCTGCCTGTGAATTACCCAAATACCATTTTCCTAACGATTCCTTCTCTCAGATGACAAATCAAGCTATTTAATTGCTAAGCTGCTTTTGCTCATATCCCCGAGGAGCAGGTACCCAGGTAACCATGGAAACTCTATTTGTAGATACATAGGGAAAGGTAATCCTTTATTTCTTTATATAACAGAAAAACAAAGTCTGAAGGTATTGTCCATATAAGTACTGGAACATTTTCTAAGAAAGACTTCTCTTTTAAACAGGCTACTTAAAAACAGAAAGTGAAATCTTTCTGAAATTCTAGAGTCCATTATTTTACATTCAGGATATTTAAAAGATGTTTTGTTTTTTATTCCTAAATAAACTGGATCAGAACAAACAGTCTCAAGGAGGGAGACTCACCTTATTTTAAAATTACAAAAACCAGTCCCTGACTGATTAAAAACCCATGAACTCCTCATGCTCAGAAATAAGTTAAATCACTTACTTTTAAATTATAAGGTAACTAAGGAACAAACCTAATGATTTTTTACCTTCAAAAACCAACCAACCAAACAAGTATTCATAGAAAGTTAGGTTATTTGCAAACCAGTCTTTTAAAAGGGTTTTTTTGGGGAGGAAAACTTTGCTATCATCTACAAACTGCATGTAGTATTTCCTCTTTGTACAACTGAGGAGCCAGTAAGGAGCTTCCGTAACTGGTGAGTTGTCCTGTTTTTCCAAGGCCTGCAGGTAGTGGAGAGGATGAGGTTATTTTAATACTCCCTCCCTCCTTATGCCTAACTTAGTAAAAAAGAACAACTAACTTGATTTAAAAGAACAAGAAGAAAAACACCGCAGGCATCAGCATTAATTGCTCCTAATCACTATGAAAATACATTTGACACTTGGCAAATCCTGAAGAAACATTTCATGCCTCTGCTTTAGTTTTTACATCTACAAAAAGGAATAGTTAATATTCAAAAGCACTTTTTTGCATTTGTGAACCCACAGCTGGCTTCTTGCTAGCTTATCTTCTTAAGCAATATAAATATAAACTCTTTTGCTATGAACTCCACCTACTCTGCAATTTGACATGTTTTCGTTCACAATTGTTTGAATAATTGAGTTATTATAAGATGTAATTTTAAAAACGTACAGGGATGTTATTATTTTGGCTCAGGATATTACCCCAAAAAGGGTGCACATTTTGAAAGCAAGCGATAAATAGAGGAATACTGTCTGACCAATGCTTCAGCAGGTTCCATGTGAAATGGAAACATGGGGCGACTGTTGCCACTCTCTCCCTAATGAGCTGTTCCTTCCCTGGCAGTGCTTCTCCCTCTGTCTGGCACCAGAGATATTTTAGTTAGCCAGGGGAGATACATCTTTTGCAAGAACACTGGAGTTGGTGACCATGAACCGGTAGAAGCAAAGCCTTCAGCAGGTTGAACAGGATTGTGGAACAGCTAATGGATCTGCTTTTCAGTCTTGGCTACACTGGGCACAGGAGTTGCATTTTCTTTCTTCAGTGTCTACTTTGCAGGCATTTCTCATTATGTCTGTAAGTGTTTCTCTTTGCCAGGGAAGACACAGAATTAATCATCCACAGCACGTCAAGACTGTCTAAACAAAACTTTATTATCCCCTCCTGCCAAATAAGCTAATACCTTACTATTTTTAGTAGCATTTTAACATACCACTGAATGGGGCTTTGCCTCCTTTAGGAGACAGCAAAAATGGAATTTGCAGGAACAAAAGTAAAGTTCAGATATTTATATACCTCTTCCTTTTTCAATGTCTATAATAAGAAACTAAATATTTGAGCTAACACACGGGAATAACATGAAATCCCACCAGTCCCCAACTGGTCACCAGTATAATCAGCTGTCACGACAGAAATTTATCCTCTGTGCACTGACAACACTTCCACATCTCCACAACAGGAACGACCATGGCAATGATGAAAGAATAAAATCAGAAGGCACCGTTCCCCAAGTGACTCAAGCTGAGCTAAAATACATACTGCTGCCAAAAGGCCTGTCCCGCTTCTCTGTCCTGGCTCTACACTCCTACATCCACACATGTGCCAGCATAAGCATTTACTCTTACCGAGCTGACTGAAACCCAAACCTACTGAAAAACCCACGTGGAGAGCTGATCCAGGGGCTGATCCAGCTGATCACAAATTGTACTGCCAATACACCTCCCTACACAGTCCAGGGAAGGAGGTACAATTGGGAGAGACAAACTGCTCCTTCGGGCAGCAGTGGGGGCCTAACAAGGAGATAAGTTACCTGTGAAACAAAATCCTGATGTGAGAGAGTTGATCCTAGGGTAGTTATTCAAAAGTATTTGATACATCTGCTAACACTAAGTGTACTGCTAATACCATGTTAATAAAGTCTAGTTTTAGAGCCCTCACTGGAGCGTAAAAACCGCCTGTTTTCACTGCAACATATATTGGCTGATAAAACATGGGTATGTGTAAACTAATGTCAAATGATTAGGAAAAGAAGATCAACACATACAGATCTCATATTAATACCACCTAAAAATGCTTTCAGATGAGAACTGATTTTTTAAAAAATACTTATCAGTAGCCATTAATATTTTTTTCTAGTAATTGAAAACTGTATTTGTCATGATAAGTTTTGCATCATATCTAGTTTTATTTTTCACTTGTCCTTTCCTACAGAAGAAAAGATGGTTCACTCTCTAAAGGTTCCATTTTCAAGAAACCATTCTTATTCATGAAGCCTAAAATGTATTATTAATCTTGGATATTAAGTGATTAAGTGATTTCTGGAATAAAAACTATGGGAAGTGTTATCTCAGTGGTATACAATTTAAAAAAAAGGTAACTACACCTAGCTGGAACGAAGCAGTGTTGACTTACCTGCAAACAACACAGGCTAATCCCATTTCCATGGCAAAGTCATCAGCACTGGTTTCCTCAAAGCTAGATAAATCAGGCATGGATAAATCCTTGCTCGTCTGAACTGTAATAGGAGAGGAACGAGCCTCTTGCTTCTCTACTCTGGGCTTCTTTGGTGCATCAGCTCCTTCAGCAGGATCCCCTTTCGTCTATTAAACACACACACACACAGAGAATGTGAAAATGCAACAAGCTAACAGATTATTAAAATGAGTTAAAATGGAACAGTTAGAGCAGGTGTACTTCATGCAGCATACACACAACATATTTTCTTTAAATGCATGTTTTCTTCAAAATATTTATGAACTAGAAGCTCAACTCCCCTTTTTGTACTTCACCTCAAAATCCTTGAAAAAGCTTTGGGATAATCACATTTCAATTTGCTACATTTTAGTAATCTCTTGTGAGATAATCTTTTTAAATTAAAACACAAAATGGTTTGGAAGGCACCCCTTAAGTCCAGCCTCCCCACAATAAGCAGGGAAAACAATCAAAGAATAGTTACAGGAAGATATTTATTAGGTTGCCTAAATGGCAACATGACTGGCTAATGCACCTCACAGGCTAGGCACCATAAGATGAGTTGAAAAGGGGAGCTTTTGTCTAAAACATCTTTAAGTTTACTAACCAAGTTATTTCACTAGAGAACAAAACCAACTTACTTTATCTGCAGATCTCTTTTCTGTTTCTTTTTTCACCTTTTCTGATGCAGTGGGCTTGCCATTGTTGTTGCCAGAAGGCAAACTGGATGAAGCTTTAGGCTCTTGCTTAATGGGTTTGGTGACAGATACTTTTGGTTGTTCTACTTCCTGGAAACAGAAAGAAAAATTGAAGGCAAATTCTGCAATTGATTTCTACCTAGTCTGCAATCAGTGAGATCACAGGACAGACAAACAGCATGCCATACAACACTGATCATCTACATACACACTCTTCAAAAAAAACGTTTCTTAAAATACTCTCATATTTATCAATATCAATATATCAACAAATTAGTGTTTAGACTGCAGAGAATTAATAAAATCTTCCCTTACCACTCACCTTTCTGAGGAAAAGGTGCTCCTTTTCCAAGGAGCATTTGAAACATTAATTAAAAATGAGACATTTCTGCTTTTAAAATTTAAAGAGGTAATGAATATGAATTTTCAGACAGTTCTGAGGACAAATTTCAATATAAGCTAAAACATAAGCTGACAACTGATGTAACCAGACATCAATACTTCATTCTTTCATGGAGAAAAATACTGACCTCCTCTTAATCTCAGCCCATATTTGTCTATCAGATTAATATATTTAGATCTCAACAGAAATCAATGGTTCTCATTAATGACATATTAGTGTCAGCAAATGGATAAATAACCAGGAGAGCCTGTAAATGAGAGACCAGTCACACTGATGGGCACCAGCAAGGTACCCCTTCCCGGCTGGTAAGATGGGAGCAATTCTCTGCTGTATACTGGGACAGGTTATAAGGCCTGAGCTTCAGCCCTCCAAAGTTCGTTGACTTGGCTGTGGTAATCCTGTGATCCCTACTCCTTTCTTGGATTTCATGGTCAACCACAAATGAACCCTGCAGCCTGCGAATGCAAGGAAAGGAATTCTTGTCCATTTTTTCATTTCTGACCTTTGCAGTCCTGCTGATATTGGAGATGCACTGAAAACAGGAGAACGAAAGATTTCTTCCTCTGGGCTAGCCTGTGGGCTCGATATTTCTGAGCCTGAGAGAATTTTAGCTTGCTAACTGTTGCTGGCTCCTTTCCCAAGGGAAAGCTGCCAACAGTTTCTTCTTCAAAACATCTCTCTCCGTTTCTCAAAACAGGTTAAGTAAACAGTGTTCCCTTTCCCATAACAACTGTCCCCAGGTGTTGTTTCCTGTTACTTAACCAATGGAAAGAAGTGTCAGTCCCAGGGACCAATAATACACCTTTTTAGCGCAGCATGTTATAAAAGAAACTGTTTGAATTGTAAGTAAAGCCTTCTTTCTCTTCTGACAACTATATGGAATCAATCTAGTTCGTGTCCTACTGTGACACTGAACCTCAGTCTCAGCTGAGGGCAGGTGACTGCCAGCCAAGCTGTTATTAGAATTGGCTTCCCAAACCTCTTTGCACTGTTATTCTGCTCCCTGCTTCCTCTTTAAACCACACATTGCTTCTTTGAGCTCTGACATGAAGGGCACCTGAGAGTTTTGAGACCTGTGTTAGGTTTCAGGGAGTTAACAAGATGAACAGAAAGGAGTTAGACCATATAGTAAAGCATGATGTACGCTGAGCAGTACTACCTCCTTTTAGTTATTTGGAACCACATAGAAACCAGATATTGCAAATGTATCAGCATACAGAGCATCACTAGAACACAGCAGGCTGACTTGCAGGCATCCTAGGGGAGAACAAGACTTCATTATCCATATGGCAATACCCAGCAGCACAAGGATGTCCTCGCTTGGCTATTTCCATATGCTCATCTCAGAGTCAAATATTCTCTCTAGCAGGTGTTCAGTGATTTTCAGTAGATGAAAAGTAATGTTTGTCCACTGGACAGCAATGGTTTCAGCCTGCAAATCATTTCTGCTTTAAACCATTTAGTGTTTCTCTCATATGACTTCATCAACAGAATTTCAAGGGAAAAGAAACAGCTTTACTGGTAAATAGCTTATTTTGTTTCTTATTTATCTGTGGCAAAGCTAATCTGTATTTTAAAGGCCTTTCAGCTCTGAAATGTAACTGCAGAAACAAGTAAGTTTGGGAGCACCTTACACAGCGTGTCTGATATAATACTGAATGTCTCTTTTAAGTCTTGGTGCATCAACAAGGCGAAGAGATTTTTTTCCCATTAACTTTCATTAATTGAATGGATTATGTTGGATGGAAAGGGGAATGATGAATACAAACACTCCATAATTACTTTTCCTTTTTCCTCAACTTCTGATTCTCTTTTAACTTTTCAGCTGTAAAAGAGGAACCAGGAATAGCAGGAGCTTTATTAAGGCACACAGAAGGAGCCATTCTCCCTAACACCAGTTACCTTCTGAGAGGGACGATAGCTTGAGTCAGTTCCTCTGGCCAACGACTCATCAAGGAGTGCTTTCAGCTTTTCAGCAGAGTCCTTACTCTTTGAGTGCAAAAAGCCCAGCGCTTTCAGAAAAATGGGATCCAGCTCCAAGTTCACTGTAGCAGCCATAGCTGTGTCTTCAACGAGCGTTAAAAGAAAAGAAAAACAATTACAACTCGATTCACATGGAGCATAATTCAAACAGCATGTGGCAAACAGAGGATTTCTTTTCAAAATGAAATTATACCAAACCACACCAAGGACTATATGTGAATTAATTATCATTAGAAGATGACTGTGAACTTCAGTGCTGCAGAACTGCAGCTGGACATCTGAAACGTCAAATTCATTCTTTGGCATCTATGATATTCAGAAATGAAACTCATCATACTTGCGTAAATGAAAAAATATTTCATATTCTTGATATTTCATACATAAAAATATTGAAAAGTATGCAAAATAAATACTAATGTCAAGAAAAGCAATTACCACCCTTCTCCTTAATATTTTTTGCACATACAGTGATTTCTAACTCAACTAGGAAAAATCTTACTTGTAGAAAAATTAACTTTTGAAACTTCCGAAAAGAACAGCTCATTGTAACATATAATATGTTAACAGCTCATGTATTATTCTATGTATATACAAAATAGCTGAAAAAGGCATTTTTAAATTTAGCTGAAGCAGTGAAAAAATTTAGAACTCAGATTGTGACTTATCCACATACTCATGTGACAGTCTAAGTGTAATGTCAGATAGTGACTATCCAGAGCTGTGAGATGCCACAGTGTCCAAGGAAATGGAGTAAACTGAGGAAAGGGCTACAACGACTTTTAAAAACCTGTTTGCTTCATACCAATACATTCCTGCACTCTGGAGCATTCCGTGTTAATTTCCTTAAAAAACTCTAAGGAACAGCATTTACACCAGAAATTGTTTCTACGAAGATAGACACCTAACTTAATCAGTAAATGACGATAATCTAAGAAATAACATGGGAAGTTCCCTGACCTTTTCTAAAAATGTATGAGAAGTGTTATTGTTAATAATCCCTTTAAATCTCATTTAAAATACAACAGGATGTTTGTGGGTTGGGGATTTTACCTACAATAATCTAGAAGACATTCTTGAAAAGCCTTTCATCAGTTCTTTCATCAAAAGCACAGTCTGGACAGCTTTCTCAGCTGAAGCTTCCAAGGTTTTGTCTGATGAATTCTTTTTGATATTCATGGAAGTGAACTTTTACGTCTCTGGCCAAAACACCAGCACTGGCAGGCTGCTCCCTCAACACTTGCCTACAAGTCCCCAGGAACCTTTATCTCATGCTGAGCTTTCACAAGACACCAGAGAATCGCTTGACTGAGATCATCAAGGAGTTCAACGCACAGAACTTCATAGGGATTTTATCAATGGACCCAACAGAGAGTTAAGAAACCTGTTCAAGAGCCTCTTCTCTCTTCCTTAATCTTTGCTACTTGACAAATCATTTTCTGGTGGCCACAGAACTTCTGCCAGGAAGTGCTACACACCAGCCACTCGGCTGTATCACTGATCAAGCACAGACTGCAGCTCAAGCCCCATCCCAGCCATCGGGTCTCTCTCTGATGATTAAAGAATATGAATTCATGGAGCACAGAAAGCACACATCCTCTTTTCTTTATGCATCTACTGATGAATGTTCAGGCTGCTCTTGAGATCTCTGGGCAGATTATGTCCTGCATTTCTTTGTTCTGTGAACACACCTTCCAAGGGTCAGTACCACATACTCTTTAACCAGGACTCTGCTAAACCCTCTGTTCAATGACAACGGCAGGATTGAAACACTAATTTCAGAAATTTGGTAGAACTCCCTGTTAAAAAAATCCTTTAAGCTCTTCTCTGAGGGAGAGAGGAATTCTACTAGGAATATATACTTGTGTATGTGAGAAACAGGCAGCCTCAACAGTCATTCACAGCCATTCTCTAATATTTAGAGAATAAATGTATTCATAACTCAATTTTCATCTCTCTGAAGGTATCGCTTCCCAGATTTGTTTCTAGCTCTAGCTTTATAAAGACATATATTGAAAGGAGCTGTTAAACCCCAAATTTCAAAAGGGTTCTCCGTATTTATTCTTTTATTTGCTATGTAACTGCAGCAACACCTTCTCTGTTCTTGAGGACCATGATAATTTCCCAGGCTACTACAGTTATGACTAACATATCACAAGAAATTTCTCATGAGAATACAGGAAACTGGGCTTAGTAAACAGTTCAAGTATGCCCAGTTTAGGCCTGTATTTTTGAATTTAAGAAAATCTATTAGTGAGTTAGAGAAGGGAAGTATATTCAATGGAAAGATGAACACATCAATAATTGTCTTAAAAATAGCATCATCTGAAAAAGCAAATTGATAATTGTGCTCTCCTTATGGGACCATAATAACACTGCTGTCAAACAGGCTACTACCAATGTCTGTCCTGCTCCAAAAGGCAAATTATTGCTTTTGGTAGTGGTCCTTTCCAAATGTTTGCAGATCAAACTGTTTTTAAGTATCAAACAGCGGTTTGACACTGCTTAACCTAAGATCAAATTTCATTCATTCATGTTTTCATGCACAAACTGCTCCTCTGGCCGTCAAGTCAGCATACAGCAATGTGATAGCCTTGAGAGAGGGACAGCAGAGTGTTTCAATGATGATGCCATAGGCTATTCTGCAAGACAGACCTCCTTGACTTTCTTCCTGAAGCGGAATCTTTGCACAGGAAATAAATAATTCAAATGCTATTTAGAAAAGAGTGAGTACGACACTGTCTCTTCTGTGTTAGATTGATAATGCAACTGTGAGATCACAGGGCTGTGCTAAAACCCTTGAACCCTGAGCAGAACAGGTCTTGCACCAAGCAAGCCCACCCTCTTGCAACCCAGCATTCACCCATCAGCCTAACCCTAAAAGCACCTTTCTCACCTTAGGTCTCTGTTACCTCCCAAGGTGGTTTAAAGTGGTTTAAATCCATGGGGAAACATAGATGTTACTCAGGGAGTTGTTATTCTTAAAACATCCAAGAAGTTTTGGATTCTTTAATTTCTTCAGTATACTGTTGTCTTCTGTCAAATACAATCAACCCTAACTGTGCACTGTACAGAATATGTGGTCTTCCAATTTAAGACTTATTAGATTTATAGGGTGTAGGAGCCCTCTTCTTTTCTTCATTCATTTGCCATCTACTGTTTTGCATGCCTGTCCATGTCTTATCTTATTCATCATAACTTGCAGCTAAATGGATCCACTTCCAATACATTTTCAGATATGGTCATATTTTCAACCATCTGTTTCTGAGCTCCTCTTCCTATTATTTTCTGAGGTAGGTGTACTACTAAAGATGTTTTTCCAAGAAAGTACACATCTTCTATTCATATTGCAATGCTATTGTAGACTTCTGCTATTATGCCATCCTTGTATAGACTCATCAATATTTTCATTTTTTACTGCCACTGATGATTAAAAGGCCTTTCACTCACATATTCTTTTCAGCTACATTCAAGATCTGTAGCACTTACCTTAAAACACAATCATATGAATCAACATCTTTTAATTCCTTCCAACACACTCAGTGCACTGTTTTTCACTTACCACCATAAAATCAATTCACTTTTCCATTTCCCTTTGAATCCTTTTGTTCCTCAGAATTTATCCTCTTCCTGACTACATCTATTAACAGTGACAGTGGCAGATTTTGATTATTTACCAATAACACCTCTTCCAGGTCACTGTCAGAACTGATGAAAGTCTCAAGAAAGTAGATCAAGCAAAATCTTAAAAGAAGGAAAAAATGAACTTCTATCTTCAGGTTGTGCTACAGTATCTTAATCAGCACTTGATTTATGACAGCATAATTTCTCAGTTACTTTCCACAAGGGACATTTCAAAACTCACACACTTCAGTAGTCTGGATAACTGTATCAATGAGAACAGTTGTATTAATCAGTTGTAATTTCCTTGTCATCTTCTTCAAAGAATCCTTTAAGACACGTATAAGAGCTGCTATGGAGGTGCTACTACTGGCATCCTTAATTTTACATTCTGTCCTACAACATATTTTATAATGTACTTTTAAATTAATATTCCAATCAATATCACTGTAACCAGCTTATCCAACATTTTAAAAATTACACCAATGGCCTATATTTGCTGCTTTCTCCACAGAAACAGTGAATTATTTAAGAATCACAGAATCACTCCCTGTGGAAGGGACCCCACATGATCATCCTGTGCAACCTCCTGTTCAATGCAAAGTCAACAACAAATTCAGGACTTTCCCAGTTGGATCCTGAAAATCTCCAAAGACAGGAAGGCAAAAATCCTTCTGGGCAACCTAAACCAATGCCTCATTGTCCTCATTTCCTTGCTTTGAACTGGAGGTTTTAACTTGTGCTGTCTCTCGTTCTTCCACTGTGCATCTGAGTACAAAGACCGCCTCTATCTTTCCAATAATATCCTCAGGTAAATTAAAGCTTCTATTATATCCCCCTAAGCCCACACCAGATGGTACCCAACACTCCCTCCCTCTTCAGATCTAGCTATCTTGACACTGTTCGTCACACACACACAGACACACACACACACACTGATTAGAAGGCATGAAACTAAAACTGATTTATTTAAAAAGGTCTGACTCCATTTTACAGTATTTTTACAAAGGCCAGGGATTGGGGGAGAAGGTTGACACCTCTCCCCATCCTATTGGTCAAGACAACTGTCTATTAGCTGTCTATATTTGTAAGAATAGGAATGAAAACTACTTTGTCATTACAAAAGCATTGGCTGTGTTTACATCACCTAAGCGTGAGAAAAAACCCAAACCATGAAACTGTGAAATAGAAGAGAAGGTTGAAAAATCAGGGCGACACTATGTAGGCACAGAGGACAAGCCAATGATCAGACATGATTTATCCTTGGTAGATCTGGCTCTTCCCAGTTTCTACCTGTTCCTTCTTATGCCACAAATGGCTTCCTCTACAATCCCTCTACAGGAGGAAAGAATGAGGCTGACCGGTTTGTACCTCTCTTGCTTGTCCTTCTTGCCCTTTATGAAGATGAGCATAAGATTTGCCTTTCTCCAGTGTTTGGGATCTCCCCCAGTCTCATGGCCTTTAGAAGATGATAGAAAGCAGCTTTGTGAACACCCTGTCAGCTGCTGGCACCCTTGAATGCAAGGGTCCATGGACTTACAAGGTAAACAATCTTGCTGCAATCCTCTTCCACAACTTGTAGTTCCTCCTTTCCTTAAGCTCTGCCCTGTCATGAAAGGCCTTGGGAGACCTTACAGGTCAAGTCTGTGGCAAAAAAGACATCAACTATTTGACCCTTATCTGTGTCTGCTGTCACTAACACACTTGTTCCACACAGCAGTGGTGACTTGTGATTTTCCTTGTGAATCCTTTTCCTGGTAAATGGCATGATCCTTGCAAGTGCCTTTCAACTCAGGATATTTTGTGATAATTGTACCTGCACAACTGAGATTTGCTAAGCCCTGCTACCACTGAGCTTCAATATTCTGCCGAAAATGGACCCGAAGATGTTGCAACACATCACTGCTCATTGGCTTAAGCCACAGGTAAATTGAGTACCCCTCCACTACTGTTTTCTTCACCTTCGCCTTATTCAACGTCTACACTGAAACTTATCAACTGTACAAATCCCTGGGTATCATCCTCCTGGTAATTCCTCAGAGAGAGAAGCAAACTTTAGTTAAAAACGAATTCCTGAAAGTTACGCCAAAGCCACGACGTGACCCTCTGCAACCTACTTACTGAAAATTTAACCCTGGGACTTCTTTTTGTGAACGAAGGAAAGGCCTCTCATCTGAAAGCAACACTTCAGAACGCTCAAAAGAATAAAACGTCACTCTCCTACAACCATTATTCTCCTCCACTGGGGACTGCTCAGGGCCGCGGCAGCGAGGGACACCCACAGCTCACCCGGCTCCGAGGGTAAGAGCAGCCAAGTGTGCCTGAGGGGCCTCTTCTCCCTCCCTCCTGCCAAACACCCTATTTCTCCCACCCAAACCTACCCCTACTGCCCTCTCCCCCAACCCCTCCTTCTCGTCCCAAACGCCGGTTCCCGAAACCCCTCTCCCTCCTCCCTCTCAAATTCTTTTTCTCCTCCCCAAGACCCCTCT
>WBMY01015954.1:47621-60463 GCA_013397315.1 Donacobius atricapilla
CACACGCACACGGGGGGAGGGGGTCGCGTGTGTGTGTGTCCCCCCCTCACCCCCCGCCGGTGTCACACGCGTGCAGAGGGTCGTGTCACACGCACGGCCCGGGAGGGGGGGTGTGTGTGTGTGTGTGGAGGCTGGGTGCGCTCAGCCGCGGAGGGCTTTGCACACGCGTGTGCCAGGTGAGTGTGAGCCCCGCGGGTGCCCCCGCACACGTGCGGGCCTCGGGGCGGGGGGGGCTCTGCTGAGGAGAGGGGCTGTCGCACGCACAGATGTGGCACGGTCTGTAAAGGGTGGGGGGACGCGGAGCCTGCGGGACCCCCAGGAGCTCGGGGGGGGCTGCAGGGCTGCGGTTCCACACACGCACAGACAGGGTGAGCTGGAGCATCTCGGTGGTCCGTGGGCGACTGAGCCGCTGGCACGGGGGGCTGCGCTGCTGGCCAGGAGCTCTGGGCGGCAGGGCCCGGGGTGTCCGGGCCGCCGAGCCCCGGGCGTGCAGCAGGAGCTCAGCGGGATGCGGCAGGGCCTGGCTGCCACTCTGCGGGAGCAGCGCAGCTGGAAATGCAGCACATTCCCGCTGCTGCCTGTCCACCTCTGCCGGACACATCCTGCCCAGCGCCGCGCCCAGCCTGGGGCTGCTCAGGGCTGTCCCTTGTCCCCCCGATGGATGCAGAGGGCAGGGGGCAGCTCTAGGAGAACTGCTCGGCGCCCTGGGGGTCTGTGGCTCAGCACCAGCTCCGATCCAGCCCGGTGCTGCTGGAGGTGCAGGATCACATCCAGCCCAGACCTTCCTGCAGCTCAGCTCCTTCCGCCCCCGGCATTCCCTTTTCCCAGCGCTGCCCTGCAGTCCCTGGGTGCCTGACCCAGCGTCCCCAGACAGACACTGCGGGTCAAGGCCGGGAGAGAGCAAACCAGCTTTTCAGGCTGCTCTTTATCCCGAGGAGAAAAGCAGCATTAGCTCCGCTGGAGCTGGAGGATATTCCCAGCCCCGGCTCTGTAAACAGAGCTCAGGGCAGCTCCCGGGATGAACAACCCCAAAACCAGCCGCGGCTCCCTGGGTCATTCCCGGCTTCCCACGAGGTGTTTGCCAAGCAGCCCAGCACGGGCGAGGGAATTGGGAACTTCCAAAGGGATCTCCTGCACCGGCCGCCACTGCCCTGCGAGGAACGCGGGGTGCGGCGTGGGATGCGGGATGGAACGTGGGATTGCTGTGGGATGCGGGATGGAACGTGGGATTGGTGTGGGATGCGGGATGCAATATGGGATTGATGTTGGATGCAGGATGGAAGGTGGGATTGGTGTGGGATGCAGGATGCAATGTGGGATTGGTGTGGGATGCAGGATGGAACATGGGATTGATATGGGATGCAGGATGCAATGTGGGATTGATGTTGGATGCAGGATGCAATGTGGGATGCAGGATGCAATATGGGATTGGTGTGGGATGCAGGATGCAATATGGGATGCAGGATGCAATATGGGATTGGTGTTGGATGCAGGATGGAACGTGGGACGCGCTGCAGGATGCGATGCAGGATGCGCTGCAGGATGCGATGCAGGATGCGCTGCAGGATGCAATATGGGATTGATGTTGGATGCAGGATGCCACGTGGGACGAGGACGCAGCAGGGGATGCAGCGCAGGCCGCGGTGCAGGACGCAGCGCGGGATGCGATGCCCGCGGGGTCTTCCCCGAAGCCGTGGCAGGTCCTGGCTGGGGTCGCTCTGCCCCACAAGGCCACCGCCGTCCTGCTGCCGCCTGCCCAGCCCCGGAGCCATCCCCGTCCTCCGCATCCGCTCCCTGCCAGGCGGGGAAAAGGAGCTGGGGGGCTCCGGCTCCGGGGGGGGCCGAGCTGTGGGAGAGAGAGGCACCCACTGTTACCAGGACAACTGGGTGCTCTCCGGAGCCGCTCGTTGCCGCTGCTGCATCCCTGCAAACCTCCCCCGGCACGGCGGGAGCGCCGCTGCCACCGAATTCCCCAACCGGGGAGGAGCTCACCCCGCCAAGCCCCCCGGGAAAAGCACTGGAGACCCCGCCCAGGGTGTCCCCAGCGTTCCAGGGTGAGGCCTCAGAGCCCTCATCCTGCTCCTCACGCCCGCGAGCTGCTGGGATGTGGGAAAACAGCGATCGGGGCCGCTGTGCTTCGGGGGCCGGGCGGGAGCAGAGCTGCCGGCGGGGTGGTGACACCGAGCCTCGACGGCTGGCGGGGAATCGGAGCCGTCCCGTAAGGCCGTGACAACCCGCCAGGCTGACACGAGCTCCCCGGTGCCAGCACCGACATTGAGGGCCTCGGGCGCCGCGGGGAGCGGGCGCACCGGGACAGCCCCCCCGAGCCCCCCCGGGGCTCCCCAGGCACCCGGCGCTGCTGCTGCCCGCGCGGAGCTCTCGTTTCCCCTTCGTTCGGCACAGAAATCAGGCGCAGGGAGAGTCACCGAGGTGACAGCAGCTCTGTGCCCGCTGAGGATTCAGGGAAGAGCGGATCCAGCTCCCGGCCGGGGCTGTGGGGATGCTCATCCAGCCCCCCACCCTCAGGGGGTGTCTCGGCTGAGCAGGGCGGCGAGCGGCGGCTTTTCGGGAAGGCTGGCCAGGAGCACCTCGGCCCCAAGAAGGGGAGCGCCGGGAGGGCACGGCAGCCCCCGAGCAGCCCCCGGTACCGGCAGCCGCTTGTCTGAACCGCTTCCCGTGAACTCGGCGGGCAATCGCTCCGGCGGGAAAACAGAACCAGCCGTGAACCCGCTGGGGCTGCGGGATAACCCGCGGTGGTGGCAGAGCCCGCGGAGGAGCCTTCGCCACCCGCTCGGTGCCGTCCCCGGGATGCGGGACCTGCCCTGCCCGCGGCCGCCGCTCCCTCCCCGGGACCTTCACGTGGAGTTTTCTCCCGCTGGAGGCCGGGAAAAGGAGCGAGGGAAGCGCTGGTGATGAGAGGCAGAGGAAGGACGTGAAGAAGCCACGGGATAAATTTCGCTCTGCGGTTTGTTCCGGACCGAGGGCGCAGCCCAAAGCCCATCCCAAGTGGCTCCCGGGGCTCTGGATGCGGCCCCGGAGGATGGATCCCAGATCAGCACCCCCATTTTGGTATTCCCAGGCTCTTAGTGCAGCCAAGGAAGGATCGGGACTGATCCTTGTCCGTCCGTGCCAGGAGATGCTGCGGCACAGGGCAGCACGGAGGACGCGAGGAGCCAGGCCAGGCACGCTGGGGAGAAAACTGCAGGAATTTTGGGGGGAAAACTGGAGGAATTTCTGCCGGGTGAGGCGCTGACCTCCCAGCTGGGCCTGTGGGGCTGAGGGATGAGCGCGGCACCAGCGGGACAGCACCGTGGGGTTTTCACCTCCGGGCGCTTCCTGGGAGATCCTCCCTGACCCAGAGCAGCCTGGAAAGGAGCAATCCCACCCTCAGCCGCTCATCCAGCTCCATCCGCCGGAGCCATCTCACTGCCCAGCCCGGCAGCAGCGGCCAGATCACGCCTGCACTCGAGCAGCCGCTCCAGAAGCGAGGAACTTCGCATAAATATTCATCTCGATTAATAAACATGAGGGCTGCAGAAAGCCCGGCTGCAGCGGCAGCGGGGTGTCAGCGCCTGCTCAGCCTTGCAGCAAGGAGCTCAAGCCCGGCACCTGACGGGTTTTGCTCAGCAGGAAAACCCCGAGGCCGGATGTCGGGAGAGCGCTCGGTCCTTTGGCCCCTCGTTAGCGAGGGGGGGGCAGATCCCCAGGGAGCCCCGGGGCTTTCCAGCGAGACCTGAACCTGCCGCTGCGGGAGACGAGGGGAGCTGCCCCGGCCACCTTGGCACCGCCTGGTGGGACAGGGACAGGGACAGCAGCCAGCCCCTGTCCCCTCTGGGTGTGACTGCACCGGGATGGCGGCTCTGGAACAGCCCCAAACCTCCCCGTGGCCCCAGAGGGGACGCTCAGGGCCAGCTTTGAGCGGTGCCAGGGCCGTGCCAGCNGGTGATGGTGGCAGCCCCAGGGTGCCGGTGACAGCCCCACAGTGCCGGTGAGAGCCCCACGGTGCCGGTGACAGCCCCACGGTGCCGGTGACGGCCCCACAGTGATGGTGACACCCCCAGGGTGCCGGTGGCAGCCGGCGCTGAGTGCCAGCGCTCCCAGCCCCGGAGCGGGCAGGGGGATGCACCCAGGTATTCCCAGCTCCTGCCGAGGGAAACTGAGGCAGAGGGACAGCTCCGGGGCTGCGGGAGGCCGCGGCGACATCCAGCCTGTGGCAGAGGCGGCGGGGCCAGGTGACGCGTGGTGGCACCTGCGGGACGCTGCCTTTGTCACTCCGCCAGCAACCCGGGGCATAAACAAGCGCCCGACATTTCCGCGCCGCCGCCAGGCCCTCGGATTAAAGCAGAACATAATTAGCAAATTAATCAGGAGACAATAGCCGCGGATCTGAGGCCGCCGAGCTGTCGCGGGCTCCGCGTGGAGCTGACCCCGGGCATGTTCGGGGCCAGGAGAAACGGGGACGGCCACGAGTTGTTGTCCCTGCGGCTCTTCCCGCGGATTTCCCCAGCGGGGCGGGGGTTCAGCGGGATTCCCTGCCCCGGCAGGAGCCAGGGAATGAAACCCCCGAAGGGCAGCACCTTCCTCTGGCTCGCCAACCCCGTGAGTCAGGGCGGATTTGCATTCCGCTTATTAAGACACCCTGCAAATACGGGCGAACCTCGTTCAAACACATTTGGGTGATAAAATGATATTGACTCTGAGTAATTAAAAATCATTTCCATATTCAAATACGCCTGATTGAGGAGAAATAGCTTCCCTTTAATTGCCTGGAGGGGAGAGGAGCGACTTTCGGAGCGCGCAGCCCGGTAAATGCGTCTTTGCTTGGCAGCGTGCGAAAGGGCCGGGGAGGAGGAGGAGGAGGANTCAATCCCGGAGCACGTCGCTCCCTCCTCCGCCTCACCCAAGGGTGTTCCCGGGAAAATGCCCCCGTGGCAGCGGGATTTCGGGCTCGGCGCTGCAGGGGCGGCCCTCAAAATCCCTGTGGCTCCGGAGGGGGATCCTCTGGGTGATGCTGGTGGCGGCAGGGACAAGGTGACCACCCCTCAGAGCTGGGGTTCACCCCCGCCACAGCCCGGCTCGGTCACCGGGGAGCGCCAGGAAGGTTTCACCCCCAAACGGCCCTTCCCAAGCCCCCCAAAGCAGCCGCCACCAGCACCCCCCCGGCCACCCGAGTGCCAGCGCACTGCCGCTGCCGTGGGACAGCCAGGCTGCCGGCGTGCGGAGCTCTTCCAGCCGCCTCCTGGAGCCCCTCCAGCGCTTCCCTGCGGGATTTTGGGCTCCGCTCGGTTTCCTAGGGAAACCAGGCTGCGGCTGGGCTCAGCCTCCGTGCACGTGGGCGTGCGGGGAGGGACGTGGGTGTGCAGGGGAAACGTGGGTGCCCCGCACCCTCTGTCTCCTCTCCCAGCTCCCCTCAGAGCCTCCCCAACCTCCCAGGAGGGGACCGGAGCAGAGTCCCGCACCCCTGGGTGTCCCCAGAGCGGCGATCCCTGGGGAACCTCCCAAACCTCCCAGGAGGGGACCGGAGCAGAGTCCCGCACCCCTGGGGAGCCTCCCCAACCTCCCAGGAGGGGACCGGAGCAGAGTCCCGCACCCCTGGGTGTCCCCAGAGCGGCGATCCCCGGGAGCCCTGCAGGCCCTGCATCCCTGAGGATGCTCAGAACCGGGCCCGGCCTTGCCGGGGCTCGGAGGGAGGCGGGAGGGGGCTGAGCCCGGGCTGGCCCCGCCGGCACGGCCGTTCCCGAGCTCCGTTTCCCCGGGAGCATGCGGGGAAAGTGCCTCCGGTTTGCTCCCATCGATGCGACCCCTCCGGCCCATCTCGCTCCCGGGGGGCACCGACCCCGCTGTCCCCGTCCCCGACTGCGGGGGACACCCAGGAGACCCCCACGGGCACGTCCTCAGCGCCAGGCGAGCCCTCGGAGAGCCGGAATGAGCGGCCAGGGCGGTGGGGAAAGGGAAGAGAGGAAGGTGGGGCAGGGGGCAGGGGGAAAGGGAGAAGGGTCAGCCCCACACAGCCCCGGGATGGTCCCAATCCCGTTTGGAAAACTCCCTGACATTCCAGGTGAGCTCACGGCCCTGGGATGGCCCCTTGGAAAAGCCTCCTGCCCTTCCAGGTGAGCTCACAGCCTTGGGATGGCCCCAATCCCGTTTGGAAAAGCCTCCTGCCCTTCCAGGACAGCTCACAGCCCTGAGACAGCCCCAATCCCGTTTGGAAAACTTCCTGACATTCCAGGTGAGCTCACAGCCCTGGGACAGTCCCAAACCCGTTAGGAAAAGCCTCCTGCCCTTCCAGGAGAGCTCACGGCCCTGGGATGGTCCCAATCCTACTTGGAAAAGCCTCCTGCCCTTCCAGGTGAGCTCACGGCCCTGGATTTGGGAAGGGCAGAGGAGCCACCGCCATCAGCACCAAGGGGTCATCACAGCCCGGCCAAAAATCTGCTCCCCCAGAAGAGGGGATTTAACCCCAATTATGGAGTTTTAAACCCTTGTTAGCCCCAAATAGGGGAGGGTTAACCCCAAACAGGTGGGGATAACCCCAAATATGGGGTTTTAACCCTTGGGTTAACCCCAAATAGAGGAAGTTTAGCCCCAAATATGGGGGTTTAACCTCTTGTTAACCCCAAATAGAGGGAGTTTAGCCCCAAATACGGGGGTTTAACCCCAAATAGAGGAAGTTTAGCCCCAAATATGGGGGTTTAGCCCCTTTTTAACCCCAAATGGAGGGGTTTTAACCCACAGGACCCCCACCCCGGGGCCACCCCGCTCTCCCAGGCTGCCTCTGCTCGCCGAGGCGAAGTACGGAATCCGAAGCCGGAGCGGCGGGAATTAAAGCGCCGTAATTAAAGGAAAAAAATTTTTCCAGCATGCCGAAGACAGAAGAGGATCATTGTGTTTGCCTCCCACATCCCAGATGGATGCACGAGGGCTGCAGACAACGCCGGGGAGCGCGTGGAGAGGAGGAGAGGAAGGGTGCGAGTGAGACCGGGACGCGTGTGAGCAGAAATTGAATTTTTATCGGTTCCTATGTAGATTGTGTTTATTCATCTGTCTCCTCTCCATCTCCCCCTGCATCTCCCTATTTCTTTGACAGAATTACTTTCCTCCTCTGGCCTAATTTTGTTTGCACAGATAGCAGCTGCTTCCTCCCGTTCCGGCGGAGGAAACA
The DNA here is from genome assembly GCA_013397315.1 of Donacobius atricapilla. NCBI lineage: Eukaryota > Metazoa > Chordata > Aves > Passeriformes > Mimidae > Donacobius > Donacobius atricapilla. The sequence goes on from WBMY01015954.1 coordinate 54,784, forward strand.
TCCCGATAAAATGAGGTGTTCCGTGTCCCCGGCACGGGTTGGGGGCGCTCCCAGGAGCGCATCAGCCCCTGGCTCCTGCAGGGATGCGGCTCCATCCCAAAAATCTCCCCTGGCGCTGCTTCCCCAGGCTCCCGCCTCCTCTGCCGGGGAGCGGCAGCCCCCAAATTGTCTCAGGTCCCCGAGTGCCGCCGTCCTGCTGTACCCAGGGGTGCTGCATGCACAGGGGAGCTCTGCCAAGCCACGTTAAAGTGTCCTGCCACGGGAGATGAATGGAGCTGGGATGGTCTGGAATAACAATAAGGGCATTTTCCTCCCCACCAAAAAAAAAAATATAATTTTTTGACAGCGACCCCTGTCACTCTCCCTGTCCCCAGCCGGGCTGGATTATCTGGGAATCTTGAGGAGCTGGATGATCCCAAAAACCTGCAGGGAGGTGCGACCCCAAACCCCAGGGATGACCCCTAAATCCCCGGCTGCCACCAGGAGCAGCCGCGGCCCCCCCTCCGCAGCGGGGACAACCCAACACCGAGCTGAGCGCGTTTCTTTCCGCGCCCAAACCACCCCCAAAAACAGCCGGGAAAACCTTCCCGGCCCCAGCCAGCGCCTCCGGGGCTTTGCCAAGCGGGTCTTTCCCAGGGAAACGGGGGAAAGAGGAGCCCCTGGGGCTCTGCCTTCTCCACCCAAACCGCTTCGTGCTCCCCGGCGTGAGGGAAACTCGATGGCGTGATGGATTTTCCCCCAGGGCCGGCCATTAAAATTGTATGGAATCACTCATGCAAAGTCCCGCTTGCTCACGGGGCTTTTGTGAGGACGTTAAAAGAGCGGCGTTCGTCACTCGCTTCCCCACGGCTGGCAATTCGCTCCCGTTTGTCATCGGCAGCGAACCCGGCCGGGGATTTTATTTTGTGGCTGAGCTGTCCCGGCCCCCAAACCCCTCCTGCCACGGGGGAAACCCTTCCTGGGAAGGCAGGAGAGGATTGGGGTGCTCAGAACCCTCGGCAGCACGGTCCCCATCTCCTGCCAGCTCCCCTCCCATTTCTGAGTGGGGGGAAAACCCACCTGGGGTGAGGTCAGCAGAGGATTGGGATGCTCAGGATTCTCAGGATCATGATCCCCATCCTCTCCAGGATCCCTTCCCAATTCTGAAGAGGTCAAATCCCACCTGGGGTGAGGCCAGGAGAGGATTGGGATGCTCAGGATTTTCATGATCACGGTCCCCATCCTCTCCAGGATCCCTTCCCACCCTCTAAAGGGGGTCAAAGCCCACAAGGAGAGGATTGGGATGCTCAGGGTGCTCGGGATCACGGTCCCCATCCTCTCCAGGATCCCTTCCCAATTCTGAAGAGGTCAAATCCCACCTGGGGGAGGCCAGGAGAGGACTGGGATGCTCAGGATTCTCAGGATCATGGTCCCCATCACCTCCCAGCTCCCTTTCCACCTCTTGTGGGGGAAAACCCACCTTGGGTGAGGCCAGGAGAGGATTGGGATGCTCAGGATTCTCAGGATCACGATCCCCATCCTCTCCAGGATCCCTTCCCACCCTCTAAAGAGGGTCAAAGCCCACCTGGGGTGAGGCCAGCAGAGGATTGGGATGCTCAGAACTCTCAGCTTCAGGGTTCTCCACCTTCTCTCCGCTCCCTTCCCACCTCCGAGGGAGGCAAAGCCCACCAGGAGGTTTTGAGGTGCTCGGGATCAGGCCCCGCTTCCTCTCCCATCTCCTTTCCCACCTCTGAGGAGGACAAAGCCCACCTAGGAGAGGGCTGGGATGTTCAGCATCAGGGTCTCCACCTCCTCCCGGCTTCCTTCCCATTTCTGGGTGGGGGGAAAACCCACCTGGGGTGAGGCCAAGAGAGGATTGGGATGCTCAGGGTGCTCGGGATCACGGTCCCCATCCTCTCCAGGATCCCTTCCCAATTCTGAAGAGGTCAAATCCCACCTGGGGGAGGCCAGGAGAGGACTGGGATGCTCAGGATTCTCAGGATCATGGTCCCCATCACCTCCCAGCTCCCTTTCCACCTCTTGTGGGGGAAAACCCACCTTGGGTGAGGCCAGGAGAGGATTGGGATGCTCAGGATTCTCAGGATCACGGTCCCCATCCTCTCCAGGATCCCTTCCCACCCTCTAAAGAGGGTCAAAGCCCACCTGGGGTGAGGCCAGCAGAGGATTGGGATGCTCAGAACTCTCAGCTTCAGGGTTCTCCACCTTCTCTCCGTTCCCTTCCCACCTCCGAGGGAGGCAAAGCCCACCAGGAGGTTTTGAGGTGCTCGGGATCAGGCCCCGCTTCCTCTCCCATCTCCTTTCCCACCTCTGAGGAGGACAAAGCCCACCCAGGAGAGGGTTGGGACGCTCAGAACTCTCAGCATCAGCGTCCCCCATCCCCTCCCAGCTCCTTTGCCACCCCTGAGAGGGGGCAGAGCCCACCCGGGAGGAGGCTCGGGAGCATCGGGATATCCAGGCTGGAAAAGGCTTTATCCTTGCCCAGGATCCAGGCTCTCACCCAGCCCCATCCCGGCCTCCCCTTCATCCCTGCAGGCCGGGCTGGGTGCCAAAGGTGCTGGGCTGAGCTGGGAATGGGGCGCTCGGAGCTCGGGGAGGGGAGGAAGGCACCAAACCCGCGGAGACACGGGACGGGGAGGGCAGGAATGCGGGAATACCGCGGGCGGCTCTGCCTGGGAGCAGCGGGGGCTGGAATCACCGGGCGCTTCCCCTCTGCCCTCAGCGCCTCTCAACTCCCGGCGCGTTTCCCTCCCCGCCTGAGCACCTCGCCGAGTCAAAAAGACGAATTTCCCCGAGCTTCAAAAGCTGCTGAGAGCCGCAGCTCGGCTCTTCAGAGCCATCGCTCAGCGAGCCAAACAGCCTCGGCTGCCCTGGCCCGCCCTGCCCTCCTCTGCCATCCCAAATCCCAAATCGGGCCTTGCCAGGGCTCCCGGAGACGGGGATAGACACAGGGCGAGTTTGGGGGTGCCGGCTGCAGGGAAGGCGACACCCCCGCGTCCCCCTGTGCCTCCAAACCATCACCGACAGCCTCACCGCCCTCCTGCGCCATCCCAAATCCCAAATCCCGGCTTTTCCAGGGCTCCTGGTGAGCGGGAGCAGCGCAGGGAGGGCCCCCAGGGCATGAGGAGGTGCCACCCGTGTCCCAAATCCCCCCCAAAAAGCAGAAAAGCAGCGGATTTCAAGCACAGAGGGTTTGGGGGTGCCGGCTGCAGGGAAGGCGACACCCCCGCGTCCCCCTGTGCCTCCAAACCATCACCGACAGCGCCCCACAGCCCTCCCGTGCCATCCCAAATTCACGCAGGGTTTAAAGTTTGGGGGTTCTGCTGCTGGAGGTGGCACCACCCCGTGCCCCCCTTTGTCGTGGGGGCTCTCCCTGTGTTCATCTCCCTCACCAGGAGCCCTGGAAAAGCCGGGATTTGGGATTTGGGATGGCGCGGGAGGGCAGTGAGGCTCTGTCGGAGATGGTTTGGAGGCACAGGGGGACACGGGGGTGTCACCTCCCCTGCAGCCGGCACCCCCAAACCCTCTGTGCTTGAAATCCGCTGCTTTTCTGCTTTTTGGGGGGGATTTGGGACACGAGGGGCACCTCCCCGTGCTGTGGAGGCTCTGCCTGTGCCTCCAAACCATCTCCGACAGAGCCTCACTGCCCTCCCGCGCCATCCCAAATCCCAAATCCCGGCTTTTCCAGGGCTCCTGGTGAGCGGGAGCAGCACAGGGAGAGGCCCCACGACAAAGGGGGGCACGGGACGGTGCCACCCCCTCCCCTAAGCCCCCCCAAACTGAGGATTCGGGGGGTTTCGATGCGGGGAGAGGAGAGGAAAAGCTGGGCTTGTGGCCGGGTGTGACACGGGCGGCACCCAAAGCTCAGCTCGGGGCTCTCGGGGGTGTCCCCAGGGTGTCCCCAGGGTGTCCCCAGGGTGTCCCCAGGGTGTCCCCAGGGTGTCCCCAGGGTGTCCCCAGCCGCCACCGCCGCTCGCTCGGGGCCGGATCCCGGCGGGAGCGCGCTCCAGCCCCGCGGGCGCGACACGTTCCACAACATTGCCCGGTAATTGCGTCTCCCAAAAAAGCAATTAACGGCGCCGGCAGCCCCGCGGCGGCCCGGGAGAGACGAGATTTATTCACCCGGCGACGAGGTGGCAGCCCGGGAATGTCGCTGGCGCCGGGGTTGGGGGGCTGAACCCCGTCCCCGGCCCGCGGCAGCGGCGGTGACGCTTGGCCCAGGGGTCGGGACAGCGAATTCCGCTGCCCGTGCCTCAGTTTCCCTTTCCTCGCAGTGATTTCCCGGCTCGTGTCGCCTCCCTGGATGCACAGCCCAAAAAAATAGGGAAAAGCAAAGTTCCGTCCGCTCCTGAAGCCATCCCGTGGTGGATTTTCCGCGGATTGGGGACAGCAGTGGGGTCTGTCCTCCTCACGGAGCCCCCAGACAGGAGGGGATAACCCCAAAAATGGGGGTTTAACCCTTGGGTTAATCCCAAATATGGGGGGTTACCCAAAAATGGGGTTTTAATCCTTGGATTAACTCCCAAACAGGAGGGGAAGACCCCAAAAATGGGGGTTTAACCCTTGGGTTAAACCCAAATGCGGGGGGTTACCCCAAAAATGGGGGTTTAACCCTCTGGTTAATCCCAAATATGGGGAGTTTACCCCAAAAGTGGGGTTTCAACCCTTGGATTAACTCCAAAATGGGAGGGCTTAACCCCAAAAATGGGGCTTTAAGCCTTGGGTTAACCCCAAATAGGGGGGGAGGTTTAACCCAAAACATGTGGGTTTAATCCCTAGACTAATCCCAAATAGAGGGGAGTTTACCCCAAAGACGGAGTTTTAACCCTTGGGTTAACCCCAAAATGGGAGGGTTTAACCCCAAATACGGGGGTTTAACCCCTTGGTAACCCCAAATGGAGGGGATTTAACCCCAAATATGGGGTTTCACCCCTGGGCTAACCCTAAACAGAGGGGGGTTTTCCCAAATAGGGGGTTGGACCCTTGGGTTAGCCCCTAAATAGGGAGATTTTAACCCCAGATAGAGGCGGTTTAACCCCCGACGGAGCGATTTCAGCCCAAATGCTGCTCCTGCGCTGCCCAGGCCCTGCCTCGCCTCTCCCACTGAGGTTTTCCTGCCGATGACAAAGCACCGTCTGGGGCTTGAGACAGGAAAGGGGGAAAAGAAAAAAAAAAATTAAAAAAGAAAAAATAAAAAGAAAAACCAGCAGAGCAACACAAACCCCAGCATTTCCCTGCAGGAACGCAGCGAGCGGCGGTGTCAGAATGAGGGACGCCGCTCGGCCCCTGCGGCTGAGGAAGGTTTTTTTTGTTCATTTTGGCTCCTGCCATCAGGGCAAACCCAACCATTCCACAGCCGCGGAAATCCCCGGGCGGGAGCTTTGCCTTCCCCGCCAGGAGCTGGGCAGGAGGGCTCTGCATGGGTTAGGGAAGGGATGGGGGGAAAAAAAAAAATCTCCGTTCTCCCTCCATTCCCAACCTACAGGAGGCGCGGGGGGAGAATCCAGCTCAGAGCGGGTTTGGGGGGCACCAGGAAAAACTCGTTCATCCACCGCGATCGAGGCAGAAAAGGGTTGTTCTGTCGTTTCGTTTTCCCTTTTTCCCAGCTGATGGACCAGTTCTGAAACCTTCTCCCTGCTGAGACGGGATGGAGGCGACGCGTTAAAGTCACCCAAGCGCGGCT
>WBMY01015955.1:0-20909 GCA_013397315.1 Donacobius atricapilla
TTGCCCTAAACTGGGACAACCATCTACCTTCTACAGCAAAACTCTCTGAATTTCTCCCAGAGAAAATAAACGAAAGCATATTTTCTTAGGCAGTAATTAAAAAAAAAAAAAAAAAGACAAAACCAAACCACACCAAAACAAACAAAAACAACAACAAAAAAGAACCCCTAAAATTCGGATTCATGCAAATGAGAAATTAAGATTTTTTTCTTTTTTTACCACATTTGCCAAAGGAGTTTATAACATAATAAATTAAATGAATTCATATAATTGGTTTGATCACAACAAGTAAAATACCTACAGACTTTTTTTTTTTTTTAATGGGAAAGGCATCATGCTAGAATCAGAGGGTTTCATTTTCCTAACTAGGAAAATCTGTCCATTTGACTGGATGTGACCTAACAGTTCCAAAGATGCTCCAACATTTCTCTTTCTCCATTAACATCCTCATCACTACCACTTATTAAATTTCTTTTAATGATTTCTTATTAAAAGGCTGTTGTACAATAGACTTTGTTGACCCTAGCTTGTGACTTGAGTTCTTTTTTAAATTATTCTCTGAGTTTTCAATTTTATTATTATTAGAAAGCCTGAAGTGAAATCTAGCAAAAATAGGCAAGTTATACTTGCTATACTAAGGAACTTTTACAAGGTCATTGTCACAATCCGCTAATACAAGCGGGGGTCGTGATGGTTCATTTAGTGATCTCAGAGCTCGAAAGACACAGCAGGGGACAAACAACAGTTTACTCAACAACAAATGCACCTTTACTGAGTGCCGCAGCAAATGTGATAGAAGGAGAAGAAAGGAGATAAAGGATAGCGAGATGGAGAGACAGAACGGGGTGGGAATAGCTACCAATGGAGAGGCGAAGATCCTCATGGTCCTTTGCCATAGATCCGTCTTCTTCCATGGGGAGATCTCAAATGGGGTTACTCAAGGGGTCCTTTTTATAGTCCTTTTCAAAGCGACAGGCAGTAGGCCAAAAGGTGGGGAGGTCGGTAACAGGCCAGTTGGGCAACAAGCACGGGCAGCCCACCATGGAGGGAGCAGGCACAGAACAAGCCAGCACAGGCAGCCCACCCTTGGGCTGTCCATTGTTTTCTGCACAGGCTCCCATGGGAATGCATTTGGTCCAGTGAACACGCCTGCAGACATCCCACCTCAGCCAGGCCAGAACTCCTGTGTTAGGGTTTTAGGGTTCCTTGGGGTTTCAGTCTCTGCCCTTGGGGTTACAGTCTCTGTCCTTGAAAATGGTTGTGAGGCAGATGAGAGATCTTCAAACCATCTCTTATAGTCATGAAATCAGAAGCAGAGGAATTCAACAGGATTTCCATGTACCTTTGTACATTACTCATACATTTCCATGTATTCCATGTACATTGCTCACCAGGACTTCATTAGGAATTTATGCATATGCACGCATTTATATGAACTTGTCTATGATTTTTCACTAAAAATGCATAAGCATTTTTAGTTGAAGTTGGTGCTGTTGGGGAAGAAATATGTATGAACCAAGCAGTATCTCATGTGTAATCTTTTTCCTAAACAACTCTCAACACAGCTGGTTATATGACATTTCATAATGTCACAGAAGTCAATTGTTCTTTTTTCAAAATGATAATGGGATGACTTTTAATCTCAGCTCCTTTTATACTTTCGCTTACTTGCATTATTTCCATCTGCTGTTACGGTCCATTTTCCATTCTAAGGCAATATGGTGATATTTCTCTGTGATGTTGCCAGAGTGTAAGTAAAGAGCTTGCACTGTAGTTTAATTTGGGTTTCCTCCTGCTCCTCTTGCAATCCTTACACATGCAAAGGTCCTGCTAGTCAGAAGTTTGAATGCCTGATGAATGGAAATTAGACCTTTTGTCTGTGTGCAATGAGAGGAATTTTAGCACTGAGTAACAGCTCCAGCATGCTGGGTGTGATTTCTTCATTACTAGTTTGAGGTTGTAGTTTTACATTTATAAATATTTTGTGGAACTTGCCCTTTTTCTGATTGCACTGTATATGCTGCAACGCATTGAACAGTTCAGGAATGAACAAAAAGGGAAGCAATCATTTCTTATGCTTCATGTTTTCCACAATGAATGTACTGGGGATTATATGAAGATTACATCTAAGAAAAGTCTCATATAAATAACTGAAGCAGGTCAGCAACACTGTACATTAAATTGCTGGGCCTCTTATGGAATCAGATCATTGAAGTAAAAAAAAAAATCTAGACCTTCAACATATTCATCCTACTCATAATAATATCTAACAGCAATTAAAAAAAAAAAAAAAGAATTCAAGGCCAGGTTGGATGGGGCTCTGAGCAACATGCTCCAGTGAAAGGTGTTCCTTTCCCATGGCACAAGGATTGGAATTAGATGATATCCAAAGTGCTTTCCAATCCAAATCACTCTATGATTCTATGTAATGCAGTACCTTTGTTGCACAGACAGGTTCCTGTTAGTCAAAACAAGTATCAGAACAGAGAAAAGAAATCTGTACTGTAAAAACAGCCAACATATGAATTGAGAAGAAAGCTGTACATGGATTGTGCCAAAAAAGCTAATGATGGTAAAGTTTCAAGAAAATTTTAGACAGAACAGAGCACATTATTGATGCCCACAAATACAGCTGGAGTGAAAGGCTGAGCTTTTCTTAAGTGGGAAGAATGACTTATGAAGAACTTCCGTAAGAAGGAAACCAGTGGTTATAAACTGGCCACAGCAAAGATTCTCTGGAGATCAGGAAATAGCTAACTATTTTTAATCATTACATGAAGACATTATTTGCAGGTAGGTTGGTTCACAAGTTCCTTCTAAAGTCACATTGCTCCTCAGTTTGTTGACTAATAAAACCAGGATAAAACTGCAGAAACTAGCATAGTGCACTCAGGTTATACTTTTTTCGTCATCTTAAGGAAAGGTTTGTTAAAATAGCAGTTTGGACTTGTTTCAGACATCACCAAAATGTCACCATGTAGTTGAAAATAGGTCTAAAGCATTAAAATATTCAGCTTTTAGGGTAGTGTAGTCTCTGGAGAGACAGAAAACTGGTTTACAGAAGAAAGAGTTTTGAGAAGGCACTATTGAGCTACTTCAGGTACGTAAATCTAAGATATTAAGCATATCTGGAGTGCAGCTATGAGCTTAATACATAGCTGTCTAAATATTGCAGGAGTGCAGCATTTTGTCTTAAAGTCCAGGATGCAAACTTGGATTTGTTGGAGTCCAGGGCACATGGAAAACCCCTCGAACTGCCCTGGGGAGTCCGAGACCCTGGCTGAGACCCCAGGAAAGCACTGCCTTTGACCTTAGTTCATGGGAAAAACTTCCAACACTCAAGAAAACAACAAAGATTTGAAATAAATAGTAGTTTAGCTTGTCACAGGGTGAAAATTTGTAGTTTTGAGTTTTTAGTATGGAACTAGATCAGAGCAAGATGGAGAATTTTGGGCATTGTCTCATCTTCTTCTCCATTTTCTGCTGTGGCGGTGGCACAGAAACATTGGTAGAATGGATTTGATGTAGAAATTGCATATCTAGAATAGGTAGCAGTTATTAGTACAAAACTGTAAATATAGTACGCTTTAAGAGTTAATTGGGTCAGAAACCTTTAAAAACTACCTTGGATCCTCTGTCTGTGTTCCTGTAGCTGCATTTCTCTAGTGCGCTGAGACTGCTGTGAGGCCTTGAGATCAGAAATAGAATAAACACCTTTGAAGACCAAAGCTGCAGGTTCCATCTCATCTTTTAAACCCTGGTACAGGATTTTGAGAGGAAAAACCCCCAATTAAGGGATTGACAAAGAGGAAATTCCGTCAGGATTCTTTACCATCTAAATAGACCTCACAACCACTATCAGTTGATTGAACTACTACACAAGCAGAGACAGGAAATAAAATGTTCATTGCTCTAATCCAAGTGGATAAGGCTTGATGTTTAAGGGAAAGATAAATAAGGAATACAGAAAGAATGGGCTGTAATATTTATATTTTAGATATACAAAAATCTGGATTGGAATCATGTTATGTTTTCCTTGTCAATATATCTGGATGATTTTTTTATGTCAATTAATTAGATTTATTGCGCCCAAAAAATTTAAATAAAATAAAATACTTAATAAAATACTGTGGAGAATGGGCAAAAATTTAAGAAAATCAAGGTATAACTATGTTGTTAATATTCTTATGTGTCTAGTGGAAATTTAATGCACAATGTGTTAGTATGATAGCAGAAAGAATTAGAATAATTATTTCTATTGAGTTATAAATTGATTATTAAAAATTATTTGGCCTGACCTTTTAAGTCTTCAGATTTTATTTGTTATGCTGATGTAAATTTTGAGTTAGTAATGTTGAATATTAAGTCAGTAATTTTAACCATGAAGCATAATCTACATCGTAAATCTTCAAATTATATACTGTAGCTTGCTTATATTTTAAATTAAACATTGCACATAGCTGTACTGGTAAAATAGATAACTTTATGGAATTTCCAGTGGTATAACCTCTGCTGTATGGTGCCCTGAAAGTGCCTCATTTGCAGAGGAGGCTATTAATTCATATTTCACTTGGTTTTAAAATTTCACTTAGCTGTAAACTCACCGTCTGTGAAGGCCAGTGTCCTACCAAACTCCTTTTGGGTTTGAATTCAGGCTTTTTGAATATTTTTTGTTCAAATGCTCTTAAATTACCATCCTGTTGTAGTTCAGTACATGCATATATTGAGATAAATGCCTTCAGAGCAGGAAGTATGAATTGGAAATTATTCCACATAAGATTGCCAACTACAGTCTTTAGGGTAGATGCCAAAAGAGTGGTGTTTTAGTGGTTAAAAAATAGAAGAAAAACAGTGATGTGCCTAACTATCCAGAAGATAGTTGAACTCGTTAATAATATAGGTTCTTCATGTCCTTTCCCATATGGTGTTACTTTTCCCCATATTCTATCAATGTAAAGCAAAATACATTGGTAGATTCTGTAAATGTTTGATTAAAAGCTAAAATTGCATTGTTCTTTATGAAAAAGAGGTTTTCACAAGCCAGAAATGGTGTTAACACTGAATGATTCTGCCCCTTTCTTCACTCATCAGGAGCACATAACAACTTTTCACATTGCATTTGAAAGTTATGGCAAAAAAAAATCTTCTCTTTAATTTCGTTTATGCTCCTTGAATCTCAGTTGCATGGATTTAAAATACTTCTTTAATTTAAAAATTGCCTACAAAGAATCTTCATAAGGTGGAAACATGCTCATCATTTTCAAGAGCAAAGAGAATGAAAAGGAGATGCTTCAGTACTTTCATGAAATGAAGACTGAGAGTAAAATAATACCATTATTTATAAATGCAAATGTTATTGTCACAATGTGACATTCTCAGATACACATGTATTGTCACTGCTTATGAGGAGATTTTCATGTGGCAATTATAGGATAAGTTTTGTGTGATTTTTATTGCAGAAAATTAAACTGAATAATCACAATACTTTAGGAGTTTACCTCAGATCTTCAGATGTGCTAGGCTGCATCAAGATCTCATTAGGTAATCTCATAAAATGTCAAAAGTTTACAAAAGTTAGACAACTCCTAGGAAAAGGTGAATGTCATGTGACTATGTACTAGGTATATGATATGATGATATGATATGATATGATTGATATGATATGATATGATATGATATGATATATGACATGATGTGTTGGTTTTTTGGGGGGGTGTAATGTATTTATCAATAAATGTATCTTCATTCCCCCTAAAAGTAGCTTCAAAATCTTCCTTAAGCAGAAGGTCCCTCATAGTTTCCCATGAATAAGAGGAATTATTTGGGGTTTGTATTCATTTTTTCTTAGAAATAGTTAAGTGATAGAAAAAGAGGCTTTGCACTGTTCCTATTTACAGAAAAAAAAGGAATGAAGGAATTAGGATATTATGTGATTTTAACCCCAGGCATAGCTCTTTTACTGTAATTCCTTACCCTATATTAGACTTTATAGTTGATGTTTGGAATGCTTCCTCCTCAAATTTCACTTCTTATGCTTTAGTGAAAAGATCTTACGCACATATTTTTGAACCAGTCTCAAAATTGATCACATTATTGAATGAGAAAGCATCTTGAAACGGAAAGATTTAAAGTTTTTTGAATAAAAAGAAGCCAAGAGAGAAATTAAGAAGAGATTCTTGAGTGAATCTTATAGCAGACATTTTGATGAAGGTCTGTATGTCTACACAGTAGATAGTGAATACTGCTAGCCAAGGGGTTGAGGGACTTCTTCAAGTTCTGAGTCACTGCTATGGGGTTAAAAATAGAAAAAGAATTCATAAACTTTGAGAGGAAATGAAATATCTTCACTGCATATTTTGAATTTTACATAGTAACTATTGACTGCAAAGGCAATATGCTGAACTAATACTTTCCAGGAGACATTTTGTTTTGTCTCACTCCATTACTCAGTTCCCTGCTCAATATTCATATTCTCCTACTGAGTCACTGATTGCCCAAGGTGAAGACAGTCTTATACAGAAATAAATTAGTTTGACTTATTTTTCCACTTGATTTTATTTTTCTTCTTTACTGCTGAGTGGTAGCAAACGATATAATCTTTTTAGAACCTCCAAAGTTCATTTCTAATGTTTAGTTCTTAGTCACATTTCATATTTATGCTTCATAGTAAATGAAATAATTTAATTTCAAGAGATTATATTATTGGTTAGGACAGAGATCAAAGATCTGCTTGTGAACAATTTTTAAGTAACAACACTACAAAAAAGTATTTAGGAACAATTCATAAAGTTGTGCTAACTAAACAGTATTTTGGGTACTCATTTCCTCCTCTAAAAATCGATTAAATAAGTAGTCAGTTAGATTATAAGAACACTTGTCCCTTCCTACTTAACACTGAGCTTCCAACAAGCAAGAAAATAGTGATATTTAATATTATGTGTAACAATAAGCATCTTAAATATTCTCACTTATTCCTTTGGATTTCTTTCACTCTGTGTTTAAATAGTATTTTCTTCCCAGAGAGACATAGGAAAAGTATTCATACAAATACCTGTTTGCATAGACATCATGCATTGGAAGAAAGGTCAAAGAGTTTCAAGTTCTAATGTCTACAGTAAAGTTTAATGACAAAATAGGTCAATTCAAGAATTAGTCAAACAGAAAGTTCTCAGTTGTGTTCAATAAATATTATATTTTTAACAAGTATAAAACACAACCAGCTGAAGTTAATGGCTTCAGAAAACCCTTTAAATAAGGATAAGGAAATATTAAAGGTCCTATTTAATGGTGTAAATTTATGGAGCAGTAGCTAGTTACTGGTTTGCATCTTAGTGAGAACAATCAAAAAGGATATTTCACCAAATTCTACTCTTTTAGTAAATTGAATTCAAATCTATATTAAAAGTAAATTTTATAGGAATGATACCTCAACTCTTAACTTTGATGCTGTAATCCGATACATGTAAAATGCCATGAGAAAAGGAAAATACTGGTTTAATTAGAATTTGGAGATGATGCCCAGGTGAGGGGATGTAATTGAGCTTTTTATGATCACGAGCTGTATTATGTACTTTTGTTTTTCATGTAATCTCTCACAGAAAATAGTGTTTCCCATACTCCGCACTCACACCAAGAACACATTTTTCCTGGTCAGCTCCTTACCCAGGAGCAAATTTACACTGTGGCAGATAAATGGCAAAGCAAATTCTGGAACACCCGGGCTGGTCTCTGTTCAAGCATGTTTATCTCCACAAGGGTTTATTATTGAAAATTTAGCACTCAGCTGGCTTTGTGCAGAGATAAAGTGTTGGGCTGGCAAGGTGTGCTACAGGTGTGTTAATGTGCCAAAACTAAATTGACTTTAAGAGAAAAGACACATCAGGACAAACTTTAAAGATTCTACCAGCAAGCATTCTTTCTTTTGACAACCCAGTTTGTCTTTATTCAGGATAAGAGGGCATCATTGTATTTTGTTATACTTGATGTATAGCAGGGTTTTTTGTTGGTCTTTTCCCAGTTTATTTCCTGCAATATTATAGTCATCTGACAAGCATCAGCAAAAATTGACATAACTTGTTGTCAGACTGAACCCTAGGGAGCTGTTAATTATTGTTATAAAATAACTGTCTGCCAGCTCTGTTCTCTATTACTCAATCTACAAATTTTAAGACCTCTCAGTCTCCATTCTACAGAGAAGACTCCTTGGGACTGAACTGTTGGTTCTGAAGTATTTAAGGATGTATGAAATAGTTTTGGCTGAAAAGCTCTTTGAAAATAGTGTTTCCTATGTGGCCAACCTAATCAAGCTAAGCCATAATAAAGAATTCCATTCTTTCTATACCAAGAGTAAAACTAGCAACAGGATGTTCCTTAGAAGATCTCCCTCATGGTAAGCTTACCTGAGTCACATGTAACACTTTCATTTCACTGGGAGAAAAGAAAAATATTTTGTCTTTTCAAAGCTCTGTGCTTGAGAAATCTTACATTTATGACTCATTCATCTTCACCCATAGTCCAAAGATTCCCAATCTATGCCCTGACAACATAGAATAATCAGTTAATTTAGTCCTCTGAAGTTCACAGACAATAATAATAAAAAATTCTCATTAATTTGGTTGTTTTGAAAGAGCTGCTCCATGTATCTATTTCAGTCAGAGTGTTAGAACCCATTAAAGATTTTTAGGGGAAAAGTGCGTCTTTTTCAACTCTTTGTCCCATGTCAACACTCTTCCATTTGCTCTCAATCTCTCATGATCCAAGTCATTGAGTTCTGTGTTTCACTCCCACCAGAAACTCCACCACACTCTTAAAAATGACCCTAAAAATGAATAATTAATGTCTTTCTCCAATTAGCACATTTTCTTTAAGAATCTTCATGCTGTTAAATTATATAAATATGTGTGTGTATATACAACTACAAATAAATTGCTATTGGTATTAAATCTTGTATTAAGTTTCATTTTTAAGGCAATAGTATAGACAATAGGAAAACGACTCACTTTTACCTCCAGACCCATAAGTCATAGAACTCACTTTTTTTGGAAATAAACAGTGTCTCGGTCATTGTAAGTGAGAACCCTGCTTAAATATTATTTCTCTGTGTTTTATAGCAGGTCAGATTACGGGTTTATGGTCTCTTATAACATTCTAAAAAAGAAAGGAATCACTCATTGCTTTGGTTTGTGTCTCTGCTAGGATTCTTTCATAGGAAAACTGTGAAAGTGGTTTCCATGGATAGAGATTAAGTTTTGGAGTATCTCATCTGTGCCTTTGCTTGTGCTGCTGCGTATGAGTTGTGTCAGAAATATAAACCACAGCTGATTGGAATGGGGCCCAAAACTGACTCTTTGCATGATTACTTCCCCCAAGTACTAAAGTATAATCTCGTTCCCCACTATACTTTAATCCCCTCTGCATGCCTGCAAAAGTTAAACTCATTTCAGAGTAACTGGTTAGAATCATTAGACATTTATAAAGTTTTATTTGAAAAATAATTGATATTTATTGCATAATTATGAGTACAAGATAATGCAAGAATTCTGAATTTTTCAAAAATTCCTATCATTTATGCTATTCACTAGTTATTTGAACAATGAACAAAATTAATGAATTACACTCAGATAAGTGGTTATTTGCATCATTAATCCCGGAACTTACTGATTATATCTTACTCTTTGAACAGCAGGAGGAAAGAAGAAAGGGAAGGGAAGGGAAGTTCCAGGAAAGGAAGGGTTCATGAGTGTTACTACATTTATTTACATGTTTAAAGAAAAAGATTTTCAGGTCGAATATTTAATTTCCATTTTTGTTTTTCAGTCTTCTTAGTGGTGAGTTTTACAGAACGAAACATGTGTCCAATATAATATTAAGATGCTAGTTAAAAAATGAAACCAATTCTGTCTCCTTCATCTTCTTCTCTTTTTTTACTCCAGACGAGTAGAAACATCCTCCAGTTTGGTAGGATGTGTAGTCTGCTTTTACATTTTGCTAGTTTATAACTGTTCTTCTGACAGGTTTTGAAAGAGACTCTTTTATTTGCTTGTGTCCAAGCGTAACACTGAGTAAGTGTTCAAAGCTGCTCCTATGTCCAAATCCTGAGCAAAGCTGGAGGAAATTATTAAATTTGGCATGTACTTCCTAAAGGACAGAATCAATTTGATCTAGGCCAGACAAAAAGAAACTAATCCCACAGACTAACACACAGTTCCAAAAGGGCAGGAGGAGGGATGAGAATTTCATCACCACAGTAAAGAACTGTGATCCTTAAAATAATTTCTTTGCTGTTACATTATCTTGGAAAGAATGAAAACTGCACATGCTAACAGTTTACAATGCTTGTTTTCCAGACACGGAAAGGGTCTAAATATGGGCAAATCCAGCTCATTTTTCAAACCTTAGCAGAGTCACAATACAGTTGAGCCAACACCTCTAGTTAGGTTCCTCCTTGTAAATCCACTAAATCCTAGGAATTGTAAATGTCCTTGTATTTAACCTACAGCATGTTGGCAGGATCATGTGCAAAGCAGGGCTGCTGCTGGTGTTTCTTGGAGACAGTTTCTCTCGTAATTTTCTGGGGGTTGAATGCAGAGCATGAAACACGTTATTCCAGATCCCTCCTTATCTCAGTAGGTTCAAAGTCATATGGAGTCATATTAGCACGGTGAGTTTTCTCTCGGGAGTGTGCTACAAGGATGGCCTCTGTGAGAAGAGACCAGATGTCACTCTGATTTTTCAGCCTCTGGTGTGCCTCACAGTTTTTAAGATGTTTTCATAGTTCTTAGGTTTTTCTCACACACGGGTGTTATAAATAGAAGCAATGTTTTTGTTAAACGAAGTTAGTTTACATTTTCCTCTTGGAGGAATGGACAGCTGATGGACAGTTGTCTTGACCAATGGGATGGGGAGAGGTGTCAACCTTCTCCTCCAATCCCTGGCCTTTGTAGAAATACTATAAAATTGAGTCAGATCTTGTAATAAACAGTTCATGCCTTCTCACCAGACAGTGTGTGTGTGTGTGTGATTGTGTGTCCAACAGCGACAGCCAGACAAAGCCAGTTTCAACTGGCTCCATAATAAACCTACCACTGTCTAAGGACAACCCATCAGTGGTGCTGGTTGGTTGTGCTTCTGATAACATATTTAATAAAGGATATGTGATAAGTAAGAAGGATAACATATTCAAAAAAAGCTAGTATTCTAATGCTTTTGGTGTGACTGAAGTTAGTGTTCTTTAAGCAAATAAAAAGAGGAAGAATATTGTTAAGCTACTAACATTATCAACAATCACTGTGTAGCTATTTGAGAGAGGGGGGAGAAAAATGTCAGAGAAAGACTCATCAGACACCAAGACCAATGAAGAAGGAAGGGGAGGAGATGGGTCCAGGTGCCATTGCAGCATATGGAGAAGATCACGGTGAAAAAAGTTGAAGCAACCCATGAAGGACCACTGTGGAAGGTATCCATGCCGCAGGCTGCAGAGGATCCAGAGAAGGTTCCTGTGCCCTGAGGGAAGATGCAGTCTGTGGAGAAGCAGACTTGTAGTGGAGCTGTGGACTAAGGAGAGGAGGCTATGCAGGAACAAATTTTCTAGAAGGACCTGTGACCCACAGGTGACTCACAGGGGAAAACTGCAGCATGGATCTTTCCTGCAGGATGGTATGCCATGGAAAGTACTTGTGCTGGTTTGAAAGTAAANTCATGCTGTGACTGTCCTGTGGGAGGGACAGATTACTTTTGCTTTTGGATCTATGTGATAATAATTCACAGGTATTAGCCTAAACATCTATTTTTATCCTTAAAATGCAAACTAGGATGCTAAGGATTTTTATGTGATTGAGGTTAGTTTTCTTTAAGAAAATAAAAATACATTTAGTGTTCTTAAGCTACTAACATTATCAAGAATTCCAAAGTCCATCTTTCAGCCAAAACCAAATTAGAAAATATTATGACAGCCAGATATTGACAGTTCCACAATACAGACTTCAGATAAATGGACACTTTTATACATGGTATGACTAGAATAATAGGAAGTATTATAATGTTATAATGGCTTAGTTCTATACATGTTTCTTTTTCTACAGACCCATCATTTCCCCTTTTGAATTCAGATATACTTGATGGGTTCAGATCTATCTAACTGGAAGATTTTTCTTGTTTCCTCTGCTATGTATTAGCTTCGAATTTTGACGTCTGCTGGTTGCCATAGAAGCTATCAGTATTTAATAATCTTGAAAATTATATCATTACTATGTAGATAAATACCACCCCAAATAAATACCAAAAGTGCACAGAAATATAAATGAAAGTGTATGCAAATCTGTGCAAATGATAATGCAAATCTGTTCTCCGTGTTTGAAAATGTACGTACTGTAACAAGAGGTATCGAAAGTCCAAGGTTTCTCACACACAATATAAGGAGAACTCTTAAGTGATGGGGTTTTTCATATTTTCCTTTTCACAGCATTACTTAGAAGCTCTTCAAATGTTTGATTTTGCTTTACCTGCTGTAGTGATTCTGACATCATGGCAGCTGATATAGAAAGGCTGTGACATAAAAAAAGATTATGACTTAAAGAGAAGAGAGAACCAAATAAGCTTTTTATCTGTTTTGTGATTGCAAAAATGTCCTTGAGCAAACTTTTGAAAGTTTTCTTTACAAAAACACCACTGGAGTGGGCTTTCTTTTATCTAAGGCATTTAATTGTATATCAGCAGAGTTATTTGGAAGCATTTTAGTGCCAGTATAAAGATTTTTGTCTGACCACTTTTAATGACTTTTTGAAGATTAAAGTGATACAGGTTTTAAGAAAGAGTGTAGCAAGAGGTTGAAAACATTAGCTTTGCTTTCACATTTGATGAAATCTAACAAAACTGTAACAGTCAAAACATTTCACAGAAATTTCCTCAGCAGCAGTATTTTCTTGCTATTGCAGTCACACAGTATAAGTCTGTATATGAAAGCTATGTGAGAAGAGATGCTTAACTTACTAAGAGCAAGAATCATGACATTATCATAAACACAATGTCAGCACTTATTTTAAAAACATCAGCTGGCAACTATAATTAATTGGGTTTGGACTGCAAGGATTGACTAAATATGATATATGTGTTGTCTTAAAAGCATTTACATTCTGAATTTTGATATTGTGCAGCAAAATTGGCTTCTGTTTTTACATTGGGGCTGGAAAGAAGAGTTTAATGACTAAATGACTACTTTCTGCTTTTTGGAAGCGCCTGTTTGTATAAACTTCCTACAGCAAGAGGCATAAATCTGAACACTTCATCTTATTATAAATAAATATAGATAGATAGACAGATAGATAAATAAATAAATATGTCTTCAACAGGCAGAGCATAATAATGGAACCATGGAGAAACTGCTAAACTAAATGACCGTATTATATAATAATTATATATTCATAAGTCTTTCTTAACCTGATTTTTTTGTTCTGCTCAAATACTGGTTTTGTCTTCTTTTGTAATATTTGTGGGTTTTGCCATCCCAAGAATTTGCCTTGGGCAGGACCTTTTCCCAGTGGTATTGCTGTACTCTATTTGGGTCAAAAAAAGATACAAATTACTACTCTTTTGTCACCCACTACAGTTAGGATTTACGTTTAGAAGGGAAATGTCAAATAGAACAATGCACCTTGAAGTTGTAGTGCAGTGCCTGTCTAGATTCTCCGTCCTTTGAGTTTGCATTTTATAAATTTAATTAGTAGTGGATGATAAAAGACTGCATGGTTTGAGATTTTATATCAACTATTGAATTTTATTTACCTGTAAATTGCATCCAGCTATTAATATGTCTGAGTAGCTTGCATCAGTTTTAAAATGCCTCATTCATTTTACTTTTTGCAGATTAGGAATAGTTTTTAGGAATTTGTGCACATTTTACTTAGCTAGGATTAGCATCAGCTGGTGAAAATATGAATACCAGACTCTGCATACTTCTATTTTAACATGAAGTGAAAGAAAATGCACAGAGTCCATAAAACTTATCTAAAGACTTCTGCAATAAGGGAAGTTTGCCTTTGTTCGAAATGTTTTACGAGGACATCAGCATTTTTCTCTCATGCTTTCCCTTTAATAATATGCCCAGCATACATGAAGAAGTATATTACAGTATTTAACAGCATTGAAGAAGAGTTTATTTATACAAAATGGAGTTATCTGTAGATACATATGTAGTTCACACAGCCTATATTCCTGTTTGCAAGGAACCTAGTAAGCTTTTCAACAGATTTTTGTAGCAAAAACAACTGCTAAATATAAGTATCAAAAATAGAATTGCTTAAATTTACTTTTCAAATAAGAAACTCCTGTTTCTGAAGGGAGTGCATAGGTCTGCTGAATGGACAGCTTTGTCTTTGGATGCAGATCATCTGAGTTCCTGGGAATGTTCCAGATTGAAAATCTTAATCCCTGATAAAAAAAAATGAAAAAAAAACCTTTAATCATGAAACAGTCATCTTACATACACTGATGCAGCCTTGAATCCTAAGAAATCCTGAGAGTGTAGTCCTGAATTAATGTTTCTCAGAAGCATCACAAATGACTGGTTTGTGTAAGTTATTCTCTCCAAGTTTATCATACCAGCCCTTAGCTGGCATGATAACTCTGTTCTGTCTCCTTTAGGGACAGGTCCAAGACTGCCCTTGTAGTAGGCATACAAAAAAGTAATTTTTTGCCTGACTATAACCTGTTCTCATTCTTCTCTTTCTCACAGACTTTCTAAACACTTAGGCAACTATCCCTACCTGCACTATGCATTTATTCAGGCTGCTATTGGCACACATACACATATATTTTCAGCCAAAGCAAGGCTACAAAGCCTGCACATGACCTAAGGAATCTGTTTGCTGCACTTGAATATTAACTAGACCTGAGCCTAACTCAAATTCCACCGAAAGGAAAGCTATTTAATAAAAGCAACACCATGTACTTTAACAAATGTTGGAGAAGAGAATACAGGTGACGATGCTCCTAATAAGTGACAGCTGTGTTAATTACCCAATACAGCCTCACCCCTCATGAGTACAGCTATAGCCAATAAAGATAAGTGTGATTAAAGGGAGTGGGGTAGCTGGTGAGAGGATCATGAAGAAGAAGGATTCAGGGGTGAGAGAATCACTGCTGTGAGGTCTGTCTAGGTCTGCAGTTAGAGCCTGGTGTTGGAATCTGCAGCCATAGTCTAGCAAGGTAAAAGCCCTCAATCAGAGTCTGCAAACCAATACCTGCAGTCAGAGTTTAGCAGGAAATAACGAGCAGTCAGAGGCTGTAAGGGAAACCTACAGTAGGAGCTTGCTGCAGCCAGAGTCAGTGAATGGTTGGAGTCAGGGTGGCTGAACAGAGCCATAAAGAGGAATAAACCAGGGTCCTTTTCATGTCTGTGTCTCAGCTCACTTCTACTCTCTAACAAGGGGATGATGCAACAAATAAGGTTTTGCATTCTGTGAAATTTTCTGCAAATATAGTAATTTTGGTTCTCAGATGTGGGAGACTTGGCTAAGTTAATACCTTGTCAAGTTTAATCTTTCCTCCATCTTATTGTTCGCTTCAGATGCTTATGCTTCATATACTATTGTATTCTTCATGAAATTAAAATGCTCTAATTAAACTCTAGAAAGGATTGTATTTCCAGATATTGGTTCTAAAATGGCTGCAAAAATCAAGTCTTCACATTGAAATGGTTCTAAGAGAAAGAACTGTATATTATCTGCAAGGGTTTGAGGAGGTTTCAGCAAAAGCTTATGTTTTGGGGAAATGTACTTATAAAATCAAGTCCGTTGTGATCCTTAAGTCATATTGACTCTGTTTTGTTGCTTTCTGTGTGTTGTTGTGGGGTTTTTTTGGTTGGTTGTTTTGGTTTTTTTTTCTATATGTTTAATTGCAGATTGCCTATTTTGGGGAAAAAAAAGCAAAACTGAAGACTCAAAATTTCTTGCCATTTTTTCGGTTTTGTTTGTTTGTAATAAGATGAACCGCTTTTCACTCAGGCCTCAGAATACTTAATGAAAGTATTTCTGGTAACACTCTCTTATGTCCATTTAATATGAGTGGCAGGACGACTTTTATCCAAACCCTTGGATGTAAGTGACAGCTGTGCATCACCGTGAGCTCATGCATTCTGTCAGTCTGACAGAATATGGCATTTGGCAGCCAGTGTCTCCAGGTATATTCACAAGAGTAACTTCTGCACTCTGTTATTCCAAATAGATACAAGGGCTTACCTGAAGGCACAGAAAATTCCTCAGTTATCAAGAAACTTGACATAGCAAGGACATAAAAGCTGAGAAAGTGAAGATTTTTTTCTTTTTCAGTCACAAGCTGAGCAGCTGGCTTATGTCCTGGTCCCCCTGACAAACTGCCTCTGGCTATGATGATATTTCTGTTACATCTTCTCAAGGCTCTCTGTGACGCTGCTATGTAGTAACCACTGCAAACAGATATTAACCTTTCCCATATCTTTAAAACTGGTAGACCGAAACATTCTATCTGAGACTCCTACAGATTCTAATCAAAGTCAGGGCTTTTTTAGAGCTTTGCTCTTAAAAGGTGACTGAAATTTGGATCATGTGGGTTTTATGAAGCAAGATACCAAGACATTCTGATCATTCTGGTCAGTTTAAAATTATTAATATTAAGACTACGTAACTAACAGCAAAATAAGTAACTTTTTTTCTAATTATGCTTGTCTTATCAAAATTATACATCAACAGATGTACGCTTTATCACATAAATAATCAAGAAAAATACAATGATGCTAAAGTGAGACACATGCATACTTAACCAGTGAGAATTATTAATCTTCATTTTGGATTCTGAGTATGTTATGAATAGGACCTGTGTTACAGGTGGCAGTCACCTCAAGGTAAATACAATTTAATTGCTGAAGAATATTAAGTGAGTGCCTTCCAAATTCAGTGCATTTGTCCTTAAAAATACTCATCTATGACATTTAATTTGACTTGTCAGCAGCAATATGTAAAATCATCAGTATATGTGTGACTCTCCATATTTAAGTAATTTTTGCTGATTGGTCCAACATTTTATGCTAAGGAATACACAGGTAAATCAAACTGCAGAAGGACATGAATGTGTAAATACCTTTTGCTAACTCTTCAGGTACACCTTAGCCTTCATTTGAAATGTTTATTTTTTAAATCTCATATTTCATTGCATTTTATAAGAAAACACAGAAATTGGATCAATTTGTGAATTAAACAAGGAAGCTTCAGAATTTGTCACATAGTGATGAATATTTAAAAAATAAATCATGTAAGTATACAACTTACCCTGATGTTCTAGGATCAGATTCTCACTGCTGGATACACTGGAAAGTCCTAGCAACAAAAGTTAGATAATGAGTAAAAGATGTAGTTCTCTGAAATCAAATAGCTTTTCAGAGCTCTAGAAGTATTTGCAATGGTTAATTGTAATGTAACTACTGTGTGCTCTGACTATATAGCCCATATCACATATTTAATCTTTAGAAACTTCTGCTGATGAGTAATGTTCAATATGTAAAACTTATTTTTTGTTCCACCATTTATATGATTGAATACTGTATGAAAAAATGTAGTTACATTCCTGTTTATATCATACAAGTAAAAATACATAACTCCTCTATATTAAAAGTAATGAAATATAGAATTTCTTGTATTATTTCTCAAAAAAAAAGTGATAATTTATGAATAAACACTGAAAAAATGAAAATTGACAGAAATTTGTCAATCCAAATCTCTGGAAATTGCAGAGTTTACCAGTCTATATTCGTAAATGGGAGGTAGAATATGGTTTAGAGCTTTGTGTACAGGGTCCTTAGCTATACACTTGCAATTTAAGGGATTCAGGGCCTTGGCACTGGACAGGAAAGAACAGTTTTTCTCCACTTCACTATGCACAAAAATAGGTGCATAAATGGAATTGTTTTGAACTGTTTTGTAGCATAGCTAAAATGTGTTATTGTTGGGGTTTTGTTTTAAATTTGGTATGGCTGAAGTTAATAAAAACAATATTTGCTTATTGGTGTACTCGGTTTAAGATTGAAAACAACATTTTAAAATTTTTGTTTGGTGCAAGTAATAGCACAATTATTTCTGCTATCATGACGGGTAGAAAAGCAGCAGATAGCCCTTATCTCCAGCAATTTAGCAGCAATATGTGACTCATTCAGATTTAAGATAGGCTTCTTGAAGGGACTTCACTGGCCTGGCTGATGACGACAGTTGCAGCTTTCTGTCTGGATAATAATCGTGTTCTCCATTATAAACCAGAGCAGAAAACCTGGAAACAGAGTTTATTTCCTTCTTACTCTGATGTTAGTGATGCCAGGTTGGTTCTCTCTCTGTTTCAGTTTTCTAAGTTATATATTTCCCATATATATCTCTCCCCATTTTGTGTGGGCCATTAACACAATATATCAGTGTAGATAAGATATCTGTCATAGTGACCATGAGAAATATAATTAGCTAGAAAACCCCAGATAAGACTATTTGTTTGCATTAATATCTTTGGATCTCAATTATAGTGATTGAACTTACATTAGTCTTTCTAATTTCCACTAAATTCAAAAATTTATCAATGTGAAATGAAATATCAAATAGTAGTGTTTACAAAATAAACTGATGTAGATTCTTGTTTCACTTTATCACATGCCTTTTCAGAATGTCAAGTTATAGCTGTAGGAGGAAAAGCCAAAGCGTGCTTCCCCAAAGTGATATCTGTCACCATACCCTCTCATTTTAAAAGCAAAAATTAGGCTTTGTACTTGATGTAAGAACTCTGTCTAGTGTGATGGCTGGTCATGCCTTTCACTGGGAGAATTATATCTATTTTTTGGCATACTGAGTGCCAGAAAATGGGAAACAGTATTCATCATTTTGGATTTTTTTTATTAAATAAAGAAGAAATTAATATTGATATTTCTTTTTTAGAATGAGCTATAACAAAGTGCTTTAATGCCGTTTCCAGACTTGTGGTGAGGGTCTGGGAGGAGACCTCAGTTTTCACACAGCAAATTCAAGAGCCAGAAGCTGGTTTGGCAGCTGACTTTCTCCATGATCAGCAGGAAATTAATGTACCAACCTTGCAGCTGCTTGGCACAGGTCAACTGGCCATTTTTCCTCCTTTGTAGGAGATTTGCAGCCTTCCAAATCCTTCTCTCTCCATGCTAGCTCCTCCTTCCATGCCTGAACACTTCTAGGCGCAGCAGCTCTGCCCTGGAGGAAGAGTAGCAACGTGCTCTGGGGCAGGTGCCCAAGCTCATCACCCACCTGGCAGGGAGCAGGCAAGCTCCTGGATGTGGACATGACGTGGTTCGTGCAGAACACACCTGGCTGTCCCTGTATTCTCACAGATCTCTCTGATACCTATTGATGTCTCTTTAAATTGAAAGGCACTGCCTCAGAGAGAATTATTAGTAGAAAATGGGGTGAATACCTACTGATTTATATGTATAGAGGCTTCAACTATCGACAGATTTGATTTTTGAAAATTTACAAATATCTGAATGAAGATGTCAATAGAGGTGAAAATAAGGAGGTCACAACACCATTCCTTCAGGTCTCTACCATGGTGACACACCTTAGTCAAAAGGATTTTATTCCCAATCCCAGAAACATAGGATTCCATGACAAATTGGGCATTTCCAGCATAAGAATACTGGCATTTGTGAACTAAGTAAAAAATTGTGTCATCAGTGGAAGTCAACTGCAGGTGTCTGGCACTAAAATAAAATATTCTCCCTGTGTAGCTTAACCCACTGGCTGTCTCAACTAACAAATCAGATAAAAAATGGGGGTCATGGCCTTGGAGTGAGGCAGCAGAGCTCCACTGCCTAAGCCAATTTAGACCATCTGAGGCCTGCATTCTGTGAAGCCGAAATTGTTCACTTGATTAATGGACCAACTGTCTAGCTCTTATCTCACCTGGACTGCAACCAGTCTCTTTTGTTGTCAAATGCCAGCATGAAGTTCACAACCATGAGTGTCAGTAATTTAACATGTAATGAGCTGAGAAACACTACCACAATTTTGCTACCTTGATATATGACCTAACTCTACAGTTCAATGTAAGGCTTGTTTTCTGAGTTTTGAATGGTATAGAAACACTAGCCTGAGGAGAAGGAAGGATAAAGGCTATGTAATCTGTTAACAACATCTCTGTTTGGACCACTGGCAGAAAATAGAGGAGCAACACACTTGCTATTTCAATATCATATGCAACACTCTGATTGAACGGGGAAGTAAGGGAGATAAAATGTTATAATGCAATGGTGTATACTTTTAAATTAATGTGACTAAAAATTCTATTGTAATGTATAATGGAATTTACTTTCACTCAGATAATTTTTTATAATATTATATTTCTAGATTGCTAGTTTTATGTGATAGTACAAATTTTTGTCTCCATAGTTCCTCCTGGTACACACCAGCACTAGTAGTTACTCAGTAGATTACAGCTGTTTTCACTTCCCATTCAGGTAATCATTAAATATTTAGATGTATGTCTGATGAATTCCACATATGAATAGTAACATCATAAAAGGGATTTATTTCTAAGCAACATCATCTTGCCCAAGCACAGGGAGACACCATTTGTTTGACTTAATTATTTTGTAGACACTCATGGAATTTGCCATGAGTTCCAGATAATATCACTGTACATGACTTCAACCAAATGGTCACCAGGACTACAAGGATTTTATTGCTTTTTAGCATCTCTGTTATTTGAGAACCCAGAATTTGTTCCAGCTACAAGGTTCTATAACAGAGTTGCTTCATTCCTCAGTCTCAGTCCTCCACCTAACATCATTCTGTCTCAGTAATAGCAAAAGCATATTCAAAAAGATTGCTTAAACTGGCAAAATTACTTTGACAGATGTGTATTTGTAGTGGTTATCACAT
>WBMY01015957.1:18736-34034 GCA_013397315.1 Donacobius atricapilla
TTGAAGTATTTTTTAAATATAAAAAAATATATATTAAGTAATTATATATTAATTATCTATAATAATATAATTAATTATATATAATAATATAATGATATATTAATTATATATTAAAATATATAATTTCATGTATAAAAATGAATATATATTTGCTGGAATATCTTGGTAGTAAGATATATAAGTTTGGAACTGTGATGGGTCAGTTTCCTGGCAACAGGAGATATCAAATGGAGCCAAATTTACTGAGATCAGAAGACTACACAATATTAATGCCACTGACATTAGAACCCATTTTCTCTGAAATTACTGGCAGCAAGCTAGCTACCTTCCATTTTAACTTGTAAACAAATAGAAATATGTCACAATTAAGAAAATAACTGGAGAGAGGAGGTGATACAGGTCATTAAAGTCGATCTCAGGGTCCTGGGAGCATCCCTTGCACAGCATATTGCCAAGACTTTCCCTGGGGGGAATTTCTGCCCCATGCTCACATTTTTTCTGAAGGTTATCCTGAGTGTCATCCATCGTTGTCATTCTGTGGTCCTCTGAGTATGGCAAACTTGAGAGTTTGCTGACTCTGAGAGGCACTGCTCAGAGGGAGGCCGCTGTCCGCAACCTGCTGTGGTCCAGAAAAGCTCAAAGGGTCTCATTTTGGGCTGCTGTTTATAGGGTTGCAAGAGTGTGGGCTTTAGTCAGAGTAATTTTCCATCCTGGCCACAATTCAGGTTGGTAACTTTGAAAGTTTGATAACAAAAACATTATCCGCTTGGGTTGTTATTTAGGCAAGAAAAAATAAGTCTCCAAGACTATTAATTTTAAAAAAAAAGCAGCTTGTTAGAAAATACAGGTTTCTGGGAGCAGACAGTGTTTCTAATAAGCTCGAGAACCTGAGCCCAGGCACTGCTCATCAAGGCTAAAGTCTAATGAGCATTTCTCAGATCATAATGTGGCCTGGGGATGGGATGGGGGGAAAATGCACCATCACAGCACGTTTTCTTGCAATTTATTTTCCTTTGTTTCCTAATTTGCTGCTTTGGGATTGTCTAGTTTGGTTACTGTATATATGTCTCATGCCTACCTTGTGGAATTCCCATTCTCCTTATGACAAGCCTTTCTTTGTGGTATTTAGCCCCTCTGGTGACTCCACTTCAAAAAGCTCATTCCACTTCCAAGTGTTAGCAATCCCCAAGAGACAGAATTCTGTAGAGCTCCAAATTTATCTCTGCAATGATGACAATCCAAAACACAATAGACAGCAAGAACTGCGCCCTGACTAGCCCCACACCAGCTCCTAGCAGGTGGCTGGGAGTCACACACTTGGAATTTCTTGGACTGCTGCTTGATGCCATGTTCTAGTCATCAAATCACAAGAAAAATACTTGTTAGTCAAGTGCAAGTCTTGTTCTTTCTACTTCTGATGATTTTGTTATATGGGGACAACGTTTGTCTTTCTGATTATTTTTGGAGAGTCATTAGTTGGTTAGGAACTGAAAAACAGTAATTGGTAATAAACCCTTTCACATTTGAAGAGACTTAAGATACTTCCGCCACTTAAGATACTTTTAGTTCCCAGCTGTGCCAAAAGCAAAAAAAACAAACCCAACAAAACAATACCATTGGGAATCCTCTAATTAAAGATGCAGTTCTACTCATTTTTTTTGTGAAAGCTATTTTAAAGTGCAATCCTTACTTGTAGCATAATATCAAAAAACCACATGAACAAATTAATTAAATCCAGCCATTCATTGCAATATGTTGACCAGCAAAGCACAAACGTGATGCACAATGCCACACAGTGCCCATGCAGTTAATAAATTATTGTTTCTCAGACCTGTGATAGTATAAACAGCACCAGAAAATATTTTCTATAGTTGTTTTATTATCATATAAAATGGAAAAGCTTAGTTCATCCTCTTATCTGTAATCTTCCAAGGCGCTCCTTTTGTTTTCCAGAGCTTTACTGAATGAGGAGTTATGCTTGCTTTTTCCATTTTATCTCCATGTTACTTGAGATTTTTTTTTTTCGCTTTCCAGATTTAATACACAGAAATAGACTGAATATTCCACCAGCAGCTCTTGGCTATCTGCAGTGTTCAGAGACCTCTCAAGTATTTAAATTGGAGTTTAGACTTTTCATCCTTTTGCTGTATGCAGGCCAATGTTTGCAAAAATACCACAGGGTTTAACTTCTGCCCAAAGTGCGAGGCAATTGCACCTTTTATCTGAACTTCATAGCTATTCCTCCCTCTTTTCTTTTACTGTCTGCAACCATTCATCCTAATCAGTTAGCCATAATTTTTAGGGCAATAGAGGAGATACCATCCAGCTGACTATTGTTTTCTTTTCTAGCAGGCAAAATGGATCTTACCTCAGCAATCTCTTCTGTGTTTCAAGGCTTGAGTTCCAAACCAATTCCAGTGACTGCACAAGCGATCATGCCAAGTTTTGGAAAACCTTGTTTGTACTTCAGTAATGCTTTGAATGAGTTTCTTGCTACATGAATCTCCAGCTGCCGGGTAAATAACAGGCTTGACAACATTCATGCAACAAAAAGATGCTTGTCCAGCTGTTTGGATGAGCATATGTAAAAGGTCAGAAACAACAGTCTACAACTGTGGCAGTACACTGCAGAGCAGGTGTGTACCCCCAGTGCAGTCACAGAGTCCGTGGCACATGTTACTGCTGAAATTTTGGGATCTGAAGACAAAGGTCCCTTCCTGACTTTGGCAGGTTCTTCCATTTCTCATGCTGTTCATGAAAGACTCATCTATTGCAGCGTGACGTAACCAGAGTAAACACTTGGTTTGCACCAATGTACCCATAAGCTGCATACGGCAATTTAGAGATGCTGGTTGGATAACGTCTGTTGCATTTTCAAAGTAAAAAAAAAAGGAAGAAATAGCACTCCTTTAGAGTTACACCCAAGAGGAGGTCTAGCACATTAGCAGCTAACCAAAGCAAGGAGTTATGCTAGTGCTCCTACAGCACTTACCAAATTTAGTCCTGCTAAGTTAAACAACTTTGTAAGCAGCTTGCCCAAGTGGCTCAGTAATGAGACTGGAGACCATGGTGCTCAGCAGAAAACTCACAGTTCACAAGGATATTGGTACTACCTTATCAGAAGTTTGTCTTTATGGCTTTCTCATTTTAACTCAAGCTATAAACATAATAATCATTAACTTCTCTCTACTCAGAGTACACTGACAGCCTTATTTGTGCACTGTGCATTTGTGCAAGTCCAAGATACTAATCAGTAATTTCAGATCTGTAACTAGGACTTGTTACTACTGGGTACAGAGAAGGAATGCAGAAGAAAGGGATTTTTTTTCAAGTTTATAGAACACAAATTTCTAATAACTCCCTTCATCTTTTTTTTTTTTTTATCAATCCATTTAATTAAAGAAAAAAAAAGACCTTTGTAAAAGAGGAAAGGAGGACCTACTCTTTCTCCTTCTCTCTCTCCTTGCCCTCTCTTTCTCTCTGTATTTCTTACAGGCTCTTACTCCACCAGTTTCACTTCCAGTCTCCATTTCTGTGTTGGACTGGCCAGCAGTTTGTGAAATCACGACATAAGTCAGCTTGCTCTGACTTAATACAGAAAAGTAGAATTTTTTTATATTCATCACCATCAGGCTAGAGAGTAGGTTAAAAAAAGTAACAAGGCAAGCCAGAGGTCTAAGCCACAGGTGGAAGGGACTGAAGGAAGATGTAATTCCCTGCTCAGGAAGGGAGGAGGATTTGCTGCAGGTGTTGTAACTGGAGGGTATAACCTGACTCCCCACCTGGCGAGAAGCTCTCCTCTGAACCACTGCTTGGCAGCACACTGACCTGCCACTGAGGTGCAAGTGTTGTCATCACAGTTAGCTGAGAAGATTGGGGTGAAAAGACAGAACACATACATTTTTATGCTTTCACGTGCACCTTTAACATGCTTTTGAAGTGTAGCTTTAGCTTCAGCCATACTTTAAGAGGCATTGATGTATAGGAGGCATAAATCCAGCTCTAGAGCTACATGATTTGAAATAAAATTAATATGATGAAAGTAACTTCCAAGTTCTTCTGTCTTCAGAGCCAAACAATGCTTGTAACTGAATACAGGAGCAGAGAATGGTACAGAATAAATTCACAGAGGCTGCTATGCCTAAACCACGTTCAAAGTGGTTGCTTTGAGCAACCTTTCTTTTGTCCTTCCGAAAGACAGCTACAGGCCATTCAAAAGGTCAATGCAGCTGAGAGCTGAGACTGCCAGTGGAGTAGAGGAGGGAGAGGGAGCTCAAGCTGAGAGGTACTTGTTGCCTTTTTCCATTTGTTGGAGTGCTGACAGTACTGCTTTTGAATAGCAGTTCAGCCTTGGGCCCATCTAGAGGAAAGATCAATAAAATAAATTCATGTAAATACGTGAACATGAACTTGATTTCAAAGTTACTTGGGATATTGGTATGAAAATAAAATGTAAAGAGCAGAAGAGCCATAGTGTGAGAGACAGGAAGATGAATTTAGCCGTTTTCACTGCCTGGAATTACATATCTGCCATAGCTTGTCTTTCCTAGTGTGCCTCTTATACTTAAAGTAATTTAGGCTCCAGCCCATCTGTCTGATAAAGTCATGAGAGCATAAAACACAAGGTTTACCCAGTTAGACTAAAGTATCCACACAGTTTCACCTCTTACACAGATAACTCACCTGCCAGGCTACACAGGTTGCCCTGTGTTCAAAAGGTCTTCCAGTCTCTGTGGTATTTACAAGCAGTCCAACTAGTTCCAAGTTTCATGGTTGCTCTAGACCTTTCCAGTGGGTCCTTTGGTCACTAGGAGCCTCAGGATGCTCTTGAGGAACCTCTGCTGGTCCCTGAGCTGTCTGGCCCCTTCAGGCTGCTTACCCTTACATGAGCCCAAGGTATT
This sequence comes from Donacobius atricapilla, assembly GCA_013397315.1. NCBI lineage: Eukaryota > Metazoa > Chordata > Aves > Passeriformes > Mimidae > Donacobius > Donacobius atricapilla. Next base: position 23,638 of record WBMY01015957.1, read on the forward strand.
AGTTTGTAAGGGCCACCTATTGGGTCTCACATGCTGATTTTTTTCTTGGCTTTAATAATGTTTTAATTCATTAATGAATGTGTTTCAGTGACAGGATTAATAAGCAGGGAATTAGGGGCTTTCTCACAATATATTCAAGGGGCTGTGACTATTTCACAACTTGGAATCATAGCATTAGAAACATTATTTTAGCATTACTATGCTATTCATTACTGCTGGGTCCCTTCCCTTGTTTAACTATATGAGACACCACAGGGTCCATTGTCTCTAATACTAAGAAAGCTGAAAAAAAGAGGCTTCATCATAATATTTTTCCCTTCCTTTTGCAGAACTGCTTTCCAAAACTATGATTGTAAGAATGGAATTTGCTTCTTGTGGGATTCCAATAGCAAACGCAGTGAGGAGGGCATGGAAAAAAGCCTGCCTCCAGCACAACCATCTTCAGCTGTTCAGTGTTTTGCTCAGTACAGCTTCCAAAGCATTTGAAGAGCCAACACAAATGAGAAAACCCCTGCACAAGAGCTAATAATCCTACATATGACTTTTGACTGAACTTGTCTGACTAACGTGCTTTAAAGGAAAACCCCGTGCTTACCAAATCCAACTTGGAACAGTTTCTTTGGCCTGTAGTTCCCTGGCATTCAAACACTGGTATTTAAATATCACACCAAAGAACTTAAGTAATTCTAACTTGCATCAGTTCCAGGCTTTCCAATGACAACACTGTTTTGCATTGATTATTTTTCTGAAAGATTGTTTCCCTAGGATATATTGAGGCCAAATCCTTCAGTGGATTCAATCAGCACGGCATCACCAAGACCAGCGATGCAGAGCTAGTTTGTCTCATCTGATAATCTGGCACATTTGTACTGCCTACTTTTTATGGGATTAAAGCAAATCTAGCTGCTCAGGTTATGGCTGAATGTCTGTAGATGCCAAGCCATTCGACCATGTCAGCCAATGTTCTAAGTAACTAATTGGGGTAGCCTCAAAACTGCTGTGCAGAGTGCTCAAGGTCAGAAGGTGAGGGATAAAATACCCACTAAATGAGAGATCAGAATATAATAAACTGTTCTTCAGTGACTTTGAGTATGAGCTTTTGCCATTAGAAATACATTTACCTTTCAAATACTTAATCTATAACTGTCTAAGCCAAGATTTACATCCTACTGGATATGCACATAGTCTAAAAATTCATCTGCACAGAAAGAAGTTTTTGGTCAGGGTTACAGGCCTGCATTGTGAATGATGTCTTCCACGGCAGTAAGGTCTTTGGCTTCAGATGAAGAAAATTTAAGCCTTTCACCAAGGATTTTGTAACATAGATCTTGTGGTATTTTGGGGCATGTGCTTTTCTTTTCCTCTTCTGGAGACTCTAGCTGTCTAAGGAGTTGCAGCTCCCTGCTGCTCATTCTGCTGTGGTGCAGGAAGAGCCAATCGACCATGAGCCCACCCCTTTGGCAAGTTAAGCCCCTGATGAGAGAGGGCTTCTCTCTAGGACACAAGAGCAGTAGCAGTACACAGAAAGCTGGTACCTCAGTAGTGGTCTAAATTTCTTTGCTGCCAAATAAGATCAAAATAATTCTGTGCAGATACTATTGCAGTAACTCAGTATCTCTTTTGTTGGTCCCGGACACTTTTCTTAAAGCCAGTTGGTCTGTTTGCTGCACGGCCCAACTCTGATCTTTCTTATCCCCATTTCTCTCCATGGACTACGATATATTTGGAGAAATAACTGTTGTGAAGGATTCAAGTGGGACCCCTATTCCCTGCGCCTCACCAGGGAGGTTAGCTGAAACCAGCAGCATTTTCCTGTAGTGACTTTGGACTGATACCTAGCAGCAAACAGCAGAGCAGTACCTTACTCCTCCAGGACTTCAGAATGAAGCACCTGAGATCATGTTCTAAGATGTTTTCTAGCAGCTGTAGGGAAATCCAGGGAACAGCAATAGTGATGGAGAAATGTGGAGCTGGAAGAGTAATGAAGACAGAAAGAAGAAGAAAGAAAGGTAAAGAGAAAGAGAGTGAAAGACTTTTTGCACACTAGAGTGAGTAACTTTAGCTATTGCTTTATTCATGCCAATCATTGGTCTCTCTTCTTCTCTCAGGATATAGCTCATGCACCCAATCTAATTTGTTTCAAGTTTGTCCATCCACCTCACAATATCTTTTGAAGGCAGCCACTGAAGGAAGATTATGATTGTCTTCACAGTTGAGCAGTGGGGTTAAATCAGCAGAGCTCTTCTTACTTGAAGAGCACCTGCTTACAGGAGTTATGCTTTACTTTACCAGAATGTTTGAAAAGGTTGGAGATGCCAGGAAGATGGGGAGATGTGGCCTGGTCACAGGTATTGGAATGTGTTTTGTTGAATGAGATTGGCACATTGTGCTCAGGTCCTGTACAAGATCTAAAGAGGCAACAAGGAGGCAAGTACCAGCACCAGAAGTATAGGAGTAGATAAAAACTACTGAGGTCAAAGACGAGCCCATGCAAAAGGAAGTGAAAGGGGAGCAAGGAAGGTGAGGAAGAAAAAAAGAGATGACCGTGTTCTGCTACAGAGTAACGGGTATGGATCCTCCATATAATCTAAATGAGGTCTGAGAAGCTATGAGTTTTCCTTCCCACTCTGTAAGACCTTTTTCTTGACAGGGGAACAGGGCAGACAATTAAGAATGAGGGATCGGGCATGGAAATTTGCAGTCTCTGAGAAGAAACATGAAATATGGAGCACAAAGTGTTTGGGAAGGGATAATTTTTTCATGAGTCCTTAATGAACTGAAGATGAGACTGCAATTTGTGGTGATGGCATCCAGAATAAATGAGTTAAATCAAATCTAGTAGCATTTTCTTAGAGGGCAGCAAATGTTGTACATACTGGTTTAGGAAATAGGAAAGTGGCACGCTGGAAAACTAGTCCTTTTAGTCTGACCTCAGCAGTATGCTAATTCTAAGACAAAGATAGTTACACACACAAAATTTAGTGAAAAATACGATTTGAGTTAGAAAAAGGTGAAACAAGCAAGACTAGAAGAATGACTTTTTCCTTGTTAACTACATTGTTAAACAAGGAAATAAGAATTATCTCTTTTATCTCAGTTTTGGCAGAACATATCACATGGTATTAAGAGAAAATAGGATCTTATATAAAGAAGATATCAGAACTTGTGGAAGGTCAACAGGACAACCAAAAGAGCATCTTATTGGCTAAGGGTTACTGAGAGAGCTCTTCAAACATTAATCTAGAGCTAAACTTTTTTAGGGATTTTTTTAATGGTAGAGAAGTGACTTCATAGAAAGCATAGAAATGTTTTAATGACATTAAAAGGAGAGTGTATGCTGGTGAGCCAGAATTTATAACATGCAAACCTGAATTATGTTGGGTTTGAAGTAATAGAAATAGGATAACAGTCATTAGTGCAAATTTTAAGATCAAACATTTGCTGCTAGGTAGCATGGATTTTGCTATAAAAATTCAGATTGTCATTTGAATATAACAGAAATACAGAATAAATATGGGCATGATGTAGCAATGAGTAAGTCAGGTGTGGTTACAGTATATGCCAAAAGAGGCATTTCCACTAGATAAAAAGACACTGATGCTAATCTCTCAGATACCACTGCGGCCCTTGAAATGGAATGTGCCTTTCTGAGCACCCATGTTTCAGAAAGAAGGATTCAAATAGGAATAGAGGCCAAGAAGGACTGGCTTGGAAGACATTTAGGGGAACAAGAACTGTTCTTACAAGAGAAAACTAAAATTGCTCAACAGCACTTAATCCAGTGAAACTGTCTGAGACACTATCTGCTTGCTGCTTAAGCAACCATATGGGCTGGCATTTAAGAAGGAAAAAATAGCTTAATGACAGCTTAATGGTGCTCTTATCAGAAACACACAAGTGTCTGAAATAGCTAGGAACAAGGCTTGGCTGGGGACTGGAAGAGGTTTCCTTATATTAAGACGGGCATGGTGGAGCAGGAGGCTTCTGGCTGGGGCAGGAGAACAGGACTATATCTGCTTTTGGGAGAACCTTGCTCGAGTTGAGAGAAGGATGACCTGAAGTGTACCCCAAGATAACCAGGGATATTCTGAGGACTGATTTCGGTATTCCTAAATATTTTTGTTCCCAGCAGCTAATATCAACTGTTCACCTCCACACAATAGGGGGCAACCCTGGGGAGGAATTATTTCTTAGACAGGCGTAATCGCTTTGGCTCTTCCTGTGTGGCCTTGAACTGCTCCCTATTTAGGGCATGTGGTGCAGCACCACAATCTAACCAAGGGTCTGTAAATGGTTTGCAAGAGGTTCCGTGAGAAAATTCTGTCTTTAAAATGTAAAATGTGTTTCACATTTTGGATGGGCAGAGATGTCATGTGACAATCACTCTGCTTCCCAATTGGAAGAACCTACCTCCTAGAACTGACTTTCTTTGCAAATACTTGTATTTATATTCCAAGAATATACTGACCTTTATTCTTCAAATTTGCTGTGTCTGCAAATATTCCTGCTAGCAAATTCACTGTCTATACTCGGGCCAAAAGGGCGTTAATGCAGCATGAAACAAAACCATTTTTTGTTCAATTGAATTGTCCTAGTAAAAATTTCAAGGAATACGCATAGCTCCTGGAGGGACACAGGAAACCAAGTGCTAGACAATCAGGAGGAAAAAGAAGAAGAGAGGGAGACAAATTATATGAGAGAGGCTGAGGCATGTCTGAAGCAGGCTTTAAAAACAGCAAGGCCAAATTTGAGTTGAATAGGGGACCATGGAGGTTGCCTGAGGATAATGTGAACGTAGATCCCTGACAATTGCGAAGGAGAGGATCCTGTGCATCCGGGTGAGGCCACATGCAAGAAAATCCAACAGCTGAGCTTTGAGAATCTGAGACATTTCCAAGGTAGAAGACCAGGCTGTGGAATAGAAGAATCAAGTCCACAGCTGGTGAGAAACAGGGACAGAAGACATGGAAGAAGATGGATTAAGAATGGGGAAATATGCCAGTGCAGCTGTCAGGAGGAGGTAAACCACAGGTGGGAGCTGCTCAAAATTCCAAAGTCACACTGGAAAGCTGGCAAGATTTATGTGGTTTCAGGTTGAAAGCATGTAAAACCACTCGTACAACATATGCATCCTTGTGGGGTTGCAGCAGAAATCTTTGCAACTCTGGACGGAGTTTTGGGTTTTTGATTAAGCCACAGACCAAAAAGTTCTGAAAGTGCAGATGGGATGCCAGGTTTCATTGATGTAATTTTTCTTGCCTGTAAATTATGTAAGACAGTAGAAAATTATGGTGTTTTTTCTTTTCTCCAAGCTTTTTTCTGAATACAATTCCCTTTAAAACAACCCCTTTTAATGTGAAAGCTGCCTTTTGCTTCTGTCCCTTCCAGCTATTAAACACTTCTGCTCTGCATAACTATGCAACACTCATTCACATATGTCCCAGGTGGGAGCTGGGGAATTCAGGTGACCACTCAGATGGCTTAAACTTTTGTGCAAATCATGAGTGCAGGTTGCACTTTTCTCCTCCTCAACTCTCCTGCACTGAGTCACCAGCACCTAGTTTCTCTAACCAGCCTCTTTTGCCCAGTGAGGGGGATCTTTAGAAGATCTGAAGAAATCAAGGGGAGGAAAGTGAACAATGATTAGAGACTTCTGAAAGGGGCAGTGAGGAATTAGGGACTATACCCTTTGAAAATTTGCGTGACACTCCTTAACGGTCCCTGCCTCATTTTCCACTTGGCTGCTTTATGACTGAACTGTAAACTAAAAATGACATGGGCTCATTAATTTGGCAGCAACTGGCAAGATGTGGCCATTTAGCATATCCACAAAGCTATTGTTTAAGCCTGGGTCATGTCAAAGGGCAAGCTAAATATGACCGAACCTCTGAAAGGCTGAGTCTAGGAGTCCTAGAGCCTAAACCTTCTCTCTAACCTTTGCTTGTCTTCAACAGTGTGATCAGCTTGGGTTTTCAGGGGAAGGCTTTACATAAAGCTGTCAAGTTACTAGCAATATTATGTCAGTTTGATTTTTTTTTAAAGCAGGCTCAATTATATCATCCTCTTTTCACATCTGACAAGCGGTGCAAAAAGTGTTTGCAATAGCAGCTGCAAGGGAACAGAAAAGCTTTGGTTGTGGGTTACTGCTGCAAGTCCAGAATATGAAGGAAATTTAAGCCCAAACACTTCTAAATGTCAGATGACACAGAATGACTGAAAAACCCTCTGGGACATTAGTCTGGCTGAATTTATTTGGTTTAGAGAGTGAGTGATTAATCTATCAAGGGTTTAAAGTGCAGGGCAAATGGGCAGTTCTCATTTGCACAGGCTGAAGGAGCCCATCTAACTCAGTATCACAAAGCCATGCTACAAACGGCAGGTTGAATATTCAATATGACTTCTTCAGGGCAAAAAAGTAAGAATGAAAACAAATGCAAGTACAAAAGCAGTTTGTCTTATTTCTTTCTGCCGTTATGCGCTACTGCCCCTCAGGTATAGTAGAAGATATTTCCTTTGTGTCTTTGGTATGAGGTTTGCTCCCACTTTTCCTTGAGCTGACAGTGATAGAAAAGGATGACATCCCAGCTCAGACTCTCCCAAGCCAAAAAACTGCCATTTATTCAGGGGTCTTGGAAGGAAACCTTTCCCCAGCTGGTCCATTCCTGTTTGGAACATCTACATCTGAAAATAATACCTCTGCTATTTATGCACGTGGTCCTGTCATGACCTCGTCTACTAGGATAGATTAACTGAATTTCTCCAATGTTTTCTTTGTGTCCTGATGGTCACTATTGACTTTGCCATATGATGAAGGCTTTCCCTTCATAGGAGCTAAATATGTATCAGTGCTGGAAACTTGGGATGACTGAACTTTGGGGTGGTTTGCTATTTGGAGGATTTCAAGTGTGATTTCTTCCCTTCTAAAATCAAGTCCCACTAGAGTACAAGGTGCAAACAATTTAAACCGGCATTTTCTCCTTGGTAACCAGTCATCTTAATGAATTTCACAGAAGGTAAATTACAGTTCTCAGGTGCTAAAATTTAAGTTTGCTTTGTAATCAAACAAACAAACAAACAAATCCAACAAAAAAATTGAAAATGTAAGTGCTGCACACTGGCTTTGTCATGAAAAAGTATCTCAGCCTGGCTTCTCATGACTGTATTTAAGCTTAAAAGAGTGTAGCAATAATAAAACAACCCTTTTTATCCTCAACTTCATGTTCTGCCAAGCTTAAAATGCAAATGTTTTTCCATGCTGATTGGTAAAGTCATCTTGAGAAAAAGCTCTTACTAGTGTAAATACCACATAACTCAAGATCTCTTTTGTTCCACTTCCATTTTTTGATATTCCCCTATATATTTCTATTTTTTGGTGTGTTGTTTTGTTTTGGTTAAAAGTTCACACGGAGCCGATTAATTTTAGCAAGTTTCCAAAAATGAACTGGGTTTTTATGCCCCAAGGAAATTTTTTTTTTTGACATTTAACAGCAAAGAAAACTGTTTCCTCTCCTATTCAGAGCTAACCATATTTAATTGGCCTAGAAGTCTGTTGCAGTTTGGAAAATGTTTGTGATATTCCATCTGTTTTTTCATCCAGTCATTGAGTTGACCTATGTCTACCTTCCCACTGAGTTTATGAGTGCAATGATGCTGATACAACAAAGTATTCACTTGAACCAATCTAGATATTATGGGCTGTGTGGTTGGATAAACCTTTGTTATGCAGGTAAAAACGGCTCTGAACTTTCAGAGATGGTTTCAAGTTTATTTTAACTGCTTGGGTGCATCGGCTGCATAATAATACACACAGCATAGAGACGCACAATGACATGCTGCTGTGCATTGGGGACCATTTGAAGTACCTAATGGGAATATATTTGTTTGCTTCAGTGGACTCGAATAGTTTTCTATCTTTCGACCTTTGGTTGAAATTAAACAGTTTAATACAACAAACAACCTCTAAATTCATAGGCTACCATTTACATCTCCTCCTGAAGATCATTAACAGGCTTTAGACTTTAGGGTGACAAGCAATATATTTTGTAAAACAACAGGGATTTAAGATGCGGACATGTACAGATGTTGTGTTTTCCATACATTTTTGTGGTCAGATAGCAATGTTTGAAGATGTATGTGTGAGGTCATTTGAATTCACTTGGAGATGGGAGCTTCATAGGCAAAAAGACCATCTGGCAATCAGATGTGGACTGCAGGTAGACCTATTTGTTTTTAACTGAAGTCACTGGGGAATGAAAATGTCAAGTACCCTAACACTGCAGAAAAATGATAATCACTAACCACCCAGCACACCGTCTGCTTAACCAGTCTCAAAAAACTAATTCAGTCAATAAAGTAGGAAATTGCAGGCATTATAGTCCTTTTTCTCCTCTATGTGTGTGTGTGCCTGCTCATATATGTATATATGCAAGGGTGTATATTTTGCCAAGTCCTTACTGGAGTCCTGAGACTTCTAGGTGTCTGCTCATGGTGGTCCACACAAACAAAAAAGACTGGTAATTGAAGAAATTGCTCTAAAATCACTTAGCCTGGAGTGTCTGACAAGCTGCAATCAGTCTCTGACATGTGCATAAATCCTAGTTTTTTGGATGTTATTTGACTCTGGTGGTAAAGATTTCTGGTTAACTGCTGCGCTGTCGGTTTCAGAATTGGAAGTCAGGATGTGCAGGAATGTAATTCAGCATGTCCCTCACACTCCTCTGCCCATTCCCCAGCCCCAGCTTTCAGCTGTAGGTACTAAGATGGTGGCTGGAGGTATTGAAATGCTGGCACATAACAGCTGAAATGGGCTTGCTTGCTTTTCAGGTGCCAGAGACCACATCAAAGAGAAAAGACTGAACCACTGTGGAAAATGGGAAAGAAGACAACAATATATTGCCTGAACACAGGGACTTCCTTCACAAGATTTGGGAACATTTCTAGATATAAAAATGAGCCTTTCAGGCTTCCTTTGAAAGACAGTAAGAAAATTAACCACACAAATTCATAAAAAATATTTCATATTATGAATAATATATGGCTTGGTATGAGCACTTTCCATATGAAATTATAATTCAAAGCACAACATCTGGCAGCTGGTCTTACATCTACAATTTAAACACCCCAGTATCTTGAGAGCTGCTGCTTGTATCATTGACCAGGGGTGACATTTCGAACCCTCAGACTTTTTGTCACTCAGTGTGATAGAATTTTAGTGTATCTGGGCGAGGATTTCATTGTCACACACCAGCTGCTCCTGGAAGGACACCTATGAGGCACAACCTGCAAGTGGCACCCTAGTGATCAGCCTGGGCAGAGTTCAAAGTTTAGATAAGCCCAGAGAACAAACAGAATTCTCAAATTTTAGAAATGTCTGCAGGACTTTGTGGGGGCTGCTGTAAGTGCTGAGCAAAATGCTAAGCTAAACCTAAGGCATACTTCCTGTCCCTCTGGAAAGGACATTCCTTTAAAATTTATTTCGTTCCCTGGGAGAAAAAAACCTTATTCACCCTCTTTTTCTCAGTCTCCCACATATTTGAAGTCCCATAGACACATCTCTCTCCACCTCTTTTTCTCTTTCATTCTCTTCTTCTTTCTTTTCTACTTCTTCTTTCCTTCTTTAATTCCTTCTTTCTGAACATGTTGTTCAGATTTATCCATGTGGTTATGTGGTCTTTGCCCCTTCTTGCTTCTCCTTAGTCTAGTTCCCTGATTCAGATAAGCTTGTATCTGTTGTGGATTATTTTTGGTTTCAGGAAGAGACAAGGCCCTGTACTTGTCCTTCTCTTTAAAACACATCTAACCACCCTTCAATATTGTCTCTGTTCCATGTTGTTTCTCTGTCTTGGTGAAGACTGTTAATTTCTGATTCTTTTATTCAATTTGAGGGGCATGAGTTTATCTTGAACCAAAACTAGGATTTTAACACCATGGCACTACAATGTCCTTTGGTGCATGAGCTGTCTTGATGGTGTTCATGCATTCTGAAATGCCTGACACTTGCAGCAAAATGTATTATGATGTACATTGTCACTTGGTGATAAACCACCAGGTGGATTACCAACAAACAAAATCCATGATATTTCTCCTCAGAAAAGCAGTCTAGGATATCGCACGGAAAATCCAAAACAGTTTTTCCATCAAGTTATGGATAAAAAAAACCCCTTAAATATCTGCAAATAGTTTGTGGGGCATGCTTTAAAAGATTACTATGAAGCCAAACAAAAAGTATGGAGTTGATCAGCATTTAAGTGTTTTGTTATATGGCTGTAATACTAACAAAAATCCATCAGAACTCCAAACTCTTAATAAGTACTTTTCTTCTCAGAAGTTTTAAGTCTGACTTATGCAAATAATTTGATTAATAATTTTAAATAATCTACTGTCCTAGAGTGACTTTA